>CABHPP010137980.1:0-20297 GCA_902168425.1 Peromyscus attwateri
GGAGGGCGGATTGTTTGCTCTCTGGAGCATTATATTCCATCTGCAGCGAAATAATTCATTTCTCTCCCTTTTACAAAACACGGTATAACGCAAACATAATTTATGAGAGGCAAAGCTTTGGAACTATTCCGTGGGACTCTTCTTTTCAAATCAACAACAATAGAAGACGGAGGTGGGTGAAGAGACTTGGGTGGTGTGAAAACTGGACACCCTTCCAGGTAGGTGCCGGCACTTAAGGCCAGCCTCTGACTTAGTTAGGTGGCGGCTCCCGGGTCTCTGGCCAGGCCATTGCAGAGTACTGGCCGCCGGAGTTCCACTCCCTGGGAGCGCTCAAAGAGTTTGCTAAGGAAATGTAAAGAAAGGTTTCCAAAGGAAGTTCAGCTCCACACACTTGCCCTCCTGGCCAAGATACACAGAGAGCTGAGATTTTTTTACCCCTCGGTCCTTTGGAGAGTGAGGGTGGGGACCATGATAGACTCCCTCCTCGTTTGAAAATTCACTCTTGGGAGAGCGAAAGGGGCACTTGCTGGTGATCACCTGGTGGTTGGTTGTCTGATGATTCTGTTCTCTGCACACCTGTCTGAGGTTTGGAAGCGGGTAATTGGGACAAAGCCTTAGGGTCAGGCTGGGTTGGGGAGCTAGTCACACAGGGACCCTTTGAGGACCTGAGGAAAGAAACTCGGACGAAGAACGGGGGTAAAAAGAAAAGAGAGTGTCAGGCCAGTCCCGCTTTGTCCTCAACAAACTGAGAAGTCGTGGACTTTATTTCCCCGCCCCCATCCAGTCCTTCTCTTCTGAAGCAGTTGTACAGTAAGCCTCAGACTGCCCAAGCTGTGTCGTTTCTAGAAGTCGCCTCAAGGATTCGCCAGGCTTCTCATATGTAATTCTACAGTTTTGTATGTTGACAGAAATCTGACCCTTGATCCCATCTGACCCTTGCAGTCAAAAATAGAATTGGAGTCGGGGGATGTTCAGAAGGGACGTCACTTCTAAATGAAAATTCAGTTTTTCAGGCCCTTCCCTGACTAATCACCCAGTTGCTCCAATTATGGGAAGTTATTTGGGCAAAAGTGATTTTCTTATGTTGTTGGTTTTTAAGTGCCTCAATAACTTAGTTTTAAAAACAAAAGTAGGTTTTGCTGTTTTATCTTGCCATTGCTTAATTCAGATTGAGTGTTGAGCGGAAACAGAACTAGGATGTAAATGTGTGTTTGGTTGGAAAACAGAAAAACAACCACCACCACATTTGAGGCCCCTCATCTCTGCGATACCCACATAAAGTGGTTAATAGGATTCCTCAGCTTGGTTAAAACCCACAAGATTTTAAAGACCCTGAGGCGGGCACACGCCTATCTTCTGCCAGCGTCTTAAGGCTCCAATGCCTGTTTTAGTGCGCCACCTACTGGTTCTGTTTAGGATTGCTACCAGTGCGGCGAAAGACTTTACAAGCCGTGGTGGTTTCAGAATCCCTTTTTGAAAATGAGTGAGGTGTGGTGGTATGCACCTGTCATTCCTGTACTTGGGAGAGAGAGACAGGCAGGTGTGGAGCTCTGAATTCTAAGCCAGCCTGGTTTACTAGTAAGCTCTAGGTCAGCCAAGGCTACATAGTGAGACCCTGTCTGAAAAGTAGAAAAAAGAAGCTTTTAAAAAAGAAACAGTAATACCTGCAGAGCACAGCACTGTTAAAGACCCCGATTCTTACAGGTCTTAACTTATTTTTACTTAGGTGGAAGGCACTTTGGTGGCACCGTGGTCATTCTTTCATGATTTAAATACTAACTTTAGTTCAGGTCTGAAGGATTGAACCCAGGGCCTTTCGGTGGAAGGCAAGCATTCTGCCAGAGTTACACTGCCTTTCCTGATCCTTCACCAGAACCCGTGAAGTCTAGAGCAGTGGCCGAGGCGATTGGTACAGAGAAGTCACTGCAGTTGTTTTGAACAGGCAGCCTGATGTGTTCACACAGTCCGTTTTCTTCCTATCCTTTCTGTCCTCTGTCCCCTTTATCTTTAAACTTTTAACTATAGAAACAATAAGCTTGAACATCATTACACAGGTATGTGTAGCCAGCCCTTGCTCCCAACTCTCTTAGGAGCCCAGACTGGCCTTGAACTTATGGCATTCTCTTGCCCCAACTTCCTCCGAAGTGCTGAGATCTAGGCATGTACCACCACATGTGGCTCCCCCTAGAAGCTCTTGCTAACAGTTGAGGGTTCCAGGCATTTATCTTTATATATTGCTCCAGGGTTTGAAGCCAATGAGTTAAGTCTCGTGTGTGTTTAGTATGTACCACATATCCAAAAATGCTGTGCACATCTGTGGAAGTGAGTAATTTAGAGGAAAAGGCTCCTAAAACTTGAAGAAGGAGTGTAGTCTGTATCCTGCTTATGAGACGTATTGCCTCGGGGCTAGAAGTCTGAGGCCTCAAAGCCAGGTCTCTCTCCTTCCACACCTGGGAATGTGAGCGCCAAGATAACCATCCTGGGGATAGATGGTGTTAGTGAATTCCGTTTAAAGGGCTGAGGTGTTGGTGGGAAGCTGCTCAACTGTGACCTTGTCAATGTAAGCAGAGGTGTCAACTAGTTTTTTGGTCTCTAGCAACACCAAGAGATGCTGCACCTTTTCTAAGGTTTGGGGTGTGTGTATGTGAGTGTGTGTAGCTGCAGAGTTGCTGGATTAGGACTGGTTATTAGACCCTAAGACACAACGATGCTTTCTTCCTAATGAGATCACCCATTTTTTTGCTGCCCATTTGTTTTTTGCTGGGACACCTAAGAGGGTGGTGACACCGTGGGTTTGAGCAACCTGGTGTCACATTGTGTTTGCAGATTAGGATACATCCTAGGGTGTGGGGCAATTAATTGTGACATCAGGGCCGTGTGTGGTGGATGATATTTACATGAAAATCAGAAGAGGTTCCGTTGAAGTGCTGAAGGCCAAGAGCCACCTGGACCTGGTACCACATTCATGCTTCTGTGTGACAATGTGTAACTGCTGGAGCTCCTGTGCAGGAGACTCTGGGCACTGGGGGCAGGACATTCTCCACACTGAGGGACAGGCTGCAGAGACTCTAGAACACATGTGCAGGAGGTTCTGGGTGTGCAGGAGGCTCTGGGTGCGGCAGTCATGGGACCGTGGGGGCGGGACATCCTCCACACTGAGGCAGAGGATGCACAGACTCTAGAACACATGCTCCCGAGACTCTGGGCGCTGCAGTCATGAGGCCGTGACATTCTCCACACTGAGGGACAGGATGCAGAGACTCTAGAACATCATGCTCCCAAGACTCCGGGCGCTGCAGTCAGGGGACCATGGGGTCGGGAGGAACATCCTCCACACCGAGGGAGAGGATGCACAGACGACTCTAGAACCTGGAACTTCTTTTAAAGGTTTTCTTTTCAAATTGTGTGTCTCTGTGTGGGTATGTGCTGGTGAGTGCGGAGGCCCGTGGAGGCACGGAGAGGGCATCGGGTCCCCAAAGGCTGAAGTTAGCGATGGGTGTGAGCCACCCACGATGAGTGCTAGGAACCCAACTCAAGGCTGCTGCAAAAGCAGTGTGTATTCTTAACCATGGAGCCTCTGCAGCCTTAGTGGGGTTTTTCATTTTTGAGACAGAGTCTTGCTGTGTAGCCCAGGCTGGCCTCAGGCTTGGGACAGTCCTCCTCCCTCAGTCTCCCCTAGTGCTTGAGATCACAGGCATGCCACGTTTCTCAGGAGAAACTTAACTCGCTTTGCCACCTGAACCAGGGTGACGTGTGACCTTGAATGACCTTGCCTCACATGAAAGCGCTAAGCATGTAACCCAAGTTGGGATGGGTGAGGACCCGATGCAGCTGGGTGAAGTCCGTAGCAGCTGGGCAGTGGCTCTGTGCTGCAGATTGTGCTTACAGAGCAGGACAGGACAGGCCCAAGGTAGGCCTTGCCTTTACATTAACGTAAGAGCATGCTAATATAGGAAACAGTGAGTGGGTGTGGGTGTAGGCCTACGGTATGTCTCAAGATCCGAGTAGACTTTTCTCAAAGAAATGTAAATGGCAAATTAAAATGAAAAAGGTTCAGCCTCAGTAATGGTTAGCTCAAAATAAGATGATTTATCATTTGGGGACCATCAAAATGGAATCAAAGAGTTCTCCTTTAGAAAATTTGTCGTAAGAATTAGACCTCGTGGGATACAAGTGCCGAGAATGTCAGTGCTGTCTGTAGTGAGGAACACCTGGAAACCAAAGGTCCAACAATGTGTTTTTATTATTTCCTCTTTTCTTTGTGTGCGTGCACAGGCGCACACGGAGTTCAGAGGGCTGCTTGCTCCTGCTTCATGCAGGTTCTGGGGACCGAACTGTGGTCACCAGGCTTAGCAGCAGATGTTTGCCCACCAAGCTGTCTCGTTGGCCCTTGGCCCTTGTGTCTAATGAAAGGTGACAATTTAAACTGATCTGCTCACGTGCATGGTGAGTGTGATGGTTTGAGTCCGTCCTCATTACAACAAAGAAACATTTTCAATAAAGTCTTAAGTGGCCATCAAGGTACTTACCAGTGCGTGTACTACATTCCCACTTCAGAGGGTCTGGAGGGTTAAGGCAGGTATCGGTGCTGGTTGCTTCTCGGTTTCGTTCTCCCTGGTTTTTTTCTGTGATGAGCATGGGGGTGGGGTAGATCTTCTGCTGAGCTGCCCGGCAATGCCAAGCAAGGTTCCTGCCAGAAGAGGCTGTACATATTGTTCCAGAAATGTCAGGGTTTGTATAGTTGAGTAAGAAATGCTGCTTCATTTAGTCCTGCCCGTGAGGCCTGGTTTTAATTATATGAAAGGGCATCTTTCGTAGTAGGTAAGGCAAACAGTTCTAGCCATTCCGGGGGTGAGAGGGAAGATAAAGTGGAGAAAAAAGGGGAAGGGGCTGTTTTTTATTTTTCTTAGATTATGTGACCTCGGTATTAAGACTAGGCTTGTTGTTTTGTTTTCCAGGCCAAACATCAGAACACCCTAGAAGGCTTAACTAAAAGAATGCTCATGTTTGACCCAGTCCCTGTGAAGCAGGAGGCCATGGACCCTGTCTCTGTGGTGAGTTTCCCAAGACCGAACAGCTCTAGTCGTGGATAACATTATGTGTTGTATTGTTTCCTAACATGCTCCTTGTTTGACAGGCTTTTGACAGGTGGCATTTCTCAAAGCCTCCAGTAATAAAC
The DNA here is from genome assembly GCA_902168425.1 of Peromyscus attwateri. Lineage (NCBI taxonomy): Eukaryota > Metazoa > Chordata > Mammalia > Rodentia > Cricetidae > Peromyscus > Peromyscus attwateri. The sequence continues at coordinate 5,180 of CABHPP010137980.1, forward strand.
GAGGTGCCACTATCCATCCTTAGGACCCATTCCCCACACCCCTAGATAGGGTCAGCCACAGGCCGAACTGTTCACAATGAAAGTGAGTTCACAAATGCGTGTGTAAAATACGTTGAGAATAAAGTAATTTAAAAAAAAAGAAAGAAAAAAGCATTGACAGAAGCCATATGGAGCTGTGGCTCTATCAGGGATGACTGAGGAGAAGCCGGCCAGAGAAGGGACTTGGCAACGAGGCCAGAATCTTACTACATTTGGAATAGTTTGTGGCTGGGTGGGAATTACATCCATGGTCCTTTTGTAAGCCTCAGGGCTAAGCTGTCATCGTCCGTATCCCCACCCCCACCTCCCTCCCCTACCTCCCCCCCACCCGTGAGAGCCAGGCCATGGTGCTGCTAGGCCACCAGGGGACCAAGAGTCAGTCCAGGTATTTGTGTAGGTCCAGTCCTAGTGCCCTGGAGATGAGATGTGGGTGAGAGACAAAGAGGTGCCGACTTTTCGAAGCAGGAGTAGTTTATAGACATGAGGATGTGGTTTAGGGGGTACTGACTAACAGGCAACACTCCCAGTCTGTCTTGCTCTTTTCTTCCATGGGATTGGAAAATCTTCACAAGGGGGAAAAAATCTTGGCCTGGATGTGTATCTGAAGGCTGGGGACGACACGCTTGCAGAATTAGATCATCCTTCTGCACTGGCTGTGGAGGTTTCCTGCCAGAAATACTTACACAGGACACGGGGTCACTCTAAGGAGCCTGGACCTCGGTTGCCATGGATACTACTAAGCCAGTGAAGGATTTCTCCACACGTGTCCATAATGAAAAGTGAAGTGAGGGCATCTTTGAGGAGACAGCATTTACATTCCAGCACAGCGGCTGGATAACGGAGTTATCACATACTTAAGTGGACTCATTGAACGGTTAGACTTATAGTCACCAAAGAAACAGACTTTTCTTCCACAGCGTCTCTGCACTGCCGTCTCCTGCCCCTTTTCCTGGGATGTTGCAATGATCGTCTTCCAGGAAAATGAACATTAAAAGATAGACACATTTCTCCCGTTTGTAACTGGAGAATATAATGTTTATCAATGGTGCATGGCCATCATTGGTACATTTGACTGGTGTACATCCAGCGTTCTTAATCAAGCATGAAAATACGGCTCACGAGAGCCCAATTGCAACTAACGTGAAGACCCGCATTACCAAATTGAGATAACCAGGTGCAAGGAAAAATGCAGCTTAACTGGTGGGAGGGGATAAAATGGCTTTTTATCTTTTTATGTGTTAAAATGCTGTAATTTCTGTCAGTTTGCTTTCTATTGCTGTGATGAACACCGTGATCAAAAGCAAAGTGGGGGGTGTAGTCGGAAGGTTTCTCAGGTCCCGCCCGGCCCAAAAATTGTTTATTTCAGCTTACAACTCCGGGCCACACCCCATCACTGAGGGAAAATCAGGGCAGGATCCTGAAGCAGAGACCTTGGAGGGATACTGCCCAGACTTACTCAAGAGCTACCCTTCTGATACAACCGAGGACTGCTTGCCCGCAGATAATACCGCCCACAGTTCCCTCAGTGGGTGGGGCCCTCTCACATCAACCATTTAATCAAGAAAATATCCCACAGACTTGCCTACGGGTTAGTCTCCAGGAGACGTTTTTTTTCTCAGTCGAAGTCTCTCTTCCCAGGTGCCCTGATCTTGTGTCAAGTTCACAGAACAACAAACCACACATAAAGGTGAAGTGTAAAAGTATTTTTCTAATTAGTGACTCTTTCCTCCTTCGTGTGCTAGTGGTCAGCTTCACCTGACACAGAGAGCATTTCGTTCTGTCTCCAGAAGCTAATTTAGTCCTTACCATGAAGGGATACAGAGGGCTCCAGTTTGTGCCCAGGTCAGTTCCATCTCCCCCACCTTTGTAGGGAGATGTGGAGGAGTCAAAAAGGCACATTGGACATTTGTAAGGTTGGTTTTGTTTCCTTTGAGATGGAGTCTTGCTGTGTATCCCATACTGGCCTTGACTCATGGCAATCCTCCTGCCTCAGCCTTCTGAGTGCTCAGATTGCAGGCATGCCCCACTGTGCCCACAAAGAAATTTTTATCCTGTATATTGGTATTTTGCCTACATGTATGTGTGAGTGCATGCAGTGTCTGAGGAGGCCAGAAGAGGACATTGGTCCCCTGGAACTGGAGTCAGGACAGTTGTGAGCTGCCACGTGGGTGCCGGGAACCAAACCCAGGTCCCCTGCAAGTGCTGTTAACCACTGAAGCCACCTCTCCAGCCTCCAGATTTTTTTTTTTTAAATCCTAAGGAAAAGCATAACGATGCTGTTGTGTCTGTCCATCACTCCCCCACCACCACCTTTCTCTTTTTTAAAGAAAATCCTGGCCAGAGCATTCCTATTCTGTGTTATTTTTGTCGTAGTTTAGAGAAAGTGAGGAAATAGCGTTTTCTTCTACTAAAATCTAAACCCTGTTAAAGTGTGTGCACATGATAGAAAGGACTAATAGGAAAGGTGAAAACCAGAGGCTCTGATTCAGGCCGTTGGAAAGAAAACAAGCTGAAGAAATACATGTAAAATACTTATTATTACTCTTCCTCTAACTTTCCTCTGAAGTCCTCTTTTTTCTTTCCTGGTGACTCTTGTCACCCAGCAGACGCCTTGTTCTGTGAGAGGTCCTTAAAAACCAGTCATTTCCCGAGCTCTGTCCCAATTGCCGCCCTTGGTGGTTTTCCTGGACTGGGTGGACAGAAAGCCGCCTTTCTGTTCGCCTCAGAACATTTGCTGAGCCCAGAGCAAGTGTTTATGAGCACGTCCCGCCTTCCGTCTTCCTGTGCCCAGAGCCCACCTGTGGTCTGAGGACTCGGGCCAAGCCCTGTCACAGGTGCGTCTTGTTTTCATGGTCATCAGCAGTAGAGACTTCCTGTTCCTGTCACTTGTCCCACCCACTGACTGTCCTGTAAAGAGACCTCTCCGAAGCCGTTCCTAAGAAAATATGAAACTGGAAATTCTCGCTGTATAAAGTAATAGTAAGGCCCCTGGGAGAGTGTCCAAGCCTCCGCCCACCCACCCCCACCCCCGCAGCCCCCTGCCTTCAAGAATCAGAAGGATCGGCATTATTCTGAGCCTTGACAGGAGTGAAGAGCTTCAGAGAACTGATGAACCTCATCCCAGACATCCGGACTCGGAGTGCTTATGAAGCCCCTGCCTCGCATTCCAGAGACAAGCAGCAGTCAGCAAATATATACATGCAGCAGAGGCGTGGCCATCCTGATGGACAGTTCCACAGAAGAAAATAACCTAGGGCTAGGGGTGGAGCTGGTAGACCCTCGTCTGTGTCTCGTCTTTGAATAGCTATGTTACTGAAGATGGGGTAGGAGGACATTGGGGTTCCATTCATGCCTGCCAATGGCCAGAGAAGACCTTTCTGTTCCAACACTTGATGCTGGAACATCTGTGTACCACCTTAGAATGGTAGCGTCATTTAGACCAGAGGGCAAGTGTCTTAGTGGGGTTCACATCCCAAGTCACACCTAATGTGCATCCGTTTTTTACACTCTGCATGCCAAATGGGTGTCGGCCACTGCAGTTAGGCTGTGTGCCTAAGTAGGGAAGATTCTAGAACCTGCCAGTGAGCCAATTGAAAGGACCACAGTTCTTCAACCTTTTGTGAGGCAGTCGAACTGGAAATAGTTAATTATGTACTCAGAGTTGAGTGTCCAAAAGGACCTCCCTGCTCTTATCCGGGTGCTTTAAAGTAGACATGCAGGCAGTATACAGAGGTCAGGGACATTCATTTGTGTTAAGTGTGAATAAAAATGCAAAGTATGTATCAAACTCAACCTACTGGGTGGCTTTTTCCTCCTTGCCGACTTGGGGAACCCTGAGGCTGTTATTAAATTTGCAAATCCCCCAGGTTCTGTCTGCATTCCCACTTGTGTTAAATTCATGCCACGGATAGAAAATCCAGTTGTGACAGCGATGGAAAGTGTGCCCTCATTCTGCGCCCTGCTCAGCCGCCAGCAACTGTGGGCCTGCAAATCTAGGTCACTGGGAGGTCTGGGAAGAACAGGGCTGAAGATCAGGAAGATGCTGCACTGTGTGAAGAGGCCCCTGGCTGCCCTCCGCTTCATGAAGATTTGCCTCCCACCAGAACTGTGTCCTTTGGAAAATTAAATAAAGTATATGAAACTCCTTAATTACTGAGATCCTCTTTGTGCGTAGTGTCTAATTTCTTAAGTGAGCGCTGGGCTTTTAATAAATTTAAATATGCTTATTAATGTTTATGTTGCTGTATAATTTGGACCTCTTTTCTTGTGTTATACCTGGGTGTGGCCAGTTCTAAAGAAAGAAAGAGCTGTGTATGCTGGTGCAGACCAACACTTGAGAGGTAGAGGCAGGAGGATTGCTACAAGGACAAAGCCAGCCTGGGCTATGGAGTTAGATCCTAAAAAAACAAACAAACAAAAAACAATTTTTAAATAAGTAAGAAGAGGGAGGAGTGTACGGATTGTCGTTACTCAACCCTCCGCCCCTCGCTGAGAGCTGATGCCGAAACCTTGTGTCCTGTACTTCTGGTTTTATTCCTTTGCATACTCTGCACAGTACTGGGAGTTTTTTTCCCTAGCCTTCAGCAGATCTTTTACTGTTTATCGTTGTAATTTGGGGCTTTGCCAAAGAAGGTGAGTTCCCGCAGGGGCAAGTGGAAGTCACTGGGTCACATAGGTGACACTGAGCGAGGTAAAGAGCAGAAGAAAGCAGCACGTGGTCATAAAGTTCAGAAAGTGACATCCAGGGGATGGAGAGGCGGCTCGGTGGTGAAGAGCACTTGCTGCTCTTCGGGAAGAGCTCAGTGCGGCATACCTGTCAGGTGGCTGACAGCCGTCTCCTATTGCGGCTCTCAGATCCTCCATGTCCAAGCCTCCCTGGGGCATTTGGACTCACGTGCACACACCTCCATGTCGATGCACATACCTGCACATAATTCAAAATAGTGGTAATAACAAACATCTCTTTAAAGGTTAGGAGGGAAAAAAAAAGGTAACACCAGAACCCGATAAAGACAGGTGATTAAAGTCTCCTTGCCTGGTCCCCTCTTCCTGGGTGCTTTGACTGGCCCTGGGTCCAGAATGGTACTTTGATAAGGGCAAACAATTGCAGTTCATAGCCAGGCAGCGATTCAGCCCGTCTGGGCCCAGTGAAGAAAGAGAATGATCCCAAGGATAATCCCTGTCAAGGCCCCAGCCAGAGAAGCTCAGAATGAATGGTGTGGTGGTGTGCACCTTGAATCCCAGCACCGATAAAGCAGAGGCAAGCAGATCTCTTGACTTTGAGGCCAACCTAGTCTACATAGTGAGTTACAGGGTAGCCAGGGATACACAGTAAGACTGTCAAAAAAGAAAAAAGGAAAAAAAAAAAAAAGCAAAGAAAAGAACATCAGAAAAGCAGTGGGTTGTATAGTTTGGCCTGTTCTTGGTGGTATCAGTGCTGACTCCTAATGAAGGCCGCAGACCGTTTTAGAATGTAGCCAGGGTAGGTATCAGCCTTCACATGATGTGAAAACCATGGCATTCATTTTCCCCTGGGGCCCAGTAACCTTAATTTCTAGCCTTTGCTGAACCGTCCCCCATGGCTTTTCAGGGGTCATTCGTCTCTCAATCTAAAGTATGTCTCTTTACACTTTCCCTCTTTTTTTTTTTCCCTCCCTTCTGATAGTCCTACCCAGCGAATTACATAGAATCGATGAAGCCCAACAAGTATGGGGTCATTTACTCCACACCGTTACCTGACAAGTTCTTCCAGACCCCAGAAGGCCTTACTCACGGGATACAGATGGAGCCGGTGGACCTCACTGTGAACAAGCGGGGCTCGCCACCCTCCGCTGGCAGCTCTCCCTCCTCCCTCAAGTACCCATCCCACCGGAGAGCATCGCCTGTGCTGAGCATGCCGCCCTCCAGCCCGCCCATCAAGAAATACTCGCCCCCTTCTCCTGGAGTGCAGCCCTTCAGCGTACCGTTGTCCATGCCACCGGTGATGGCCGCCGCGCTGTCCAGACATGGCATCCGGAGCCCCGGCATCCTCCCTGTCATCCAGCCCGTTGTGGTGCAGCCAGTCCCATTCATGTACACCAGCCACCTCCAGCAGCCGCTCATGGTCTCCCTGTCGGAAGAGATGGACAGTTCCAACAGCAGCATGCAAGGTAAAGTCTGCCGTGCCCCCTACACCCAGGCACCTGCCTGGTGAACCGAGTTTTCCCCCAAGAGTCTGGTGAGGGCTCTAGGCAGAGCTTACATCCTCCAGAGGACGGCCTGGGCTACCCCCCTCAGCAGTTCTTTCTGTTTTGGTTCAGAAGTGTTAATATGGGGAGGAGGTCCAATAATTTAGTTACTTTCACGGTATCGCTTATACTTTGATTTACTGAGTGCCAGTGTGGTCCTGGGCACGACAGAGACTTAAGTACTTTCTGATCGTGCTGCTCGTGGCTCTTAAAAGGCCCCTATTTGTCGGGCGGTGGTGGCGCACGCCTTTAATCCCAGCACTCGGGAGGCAGAGCCAGCCGGATCTCTGTGAGTTCGAGGCCAGCCTGGGCTACCAAGTGAGTTCCAGGAAAGGCGCAAAGCTACACAGAGAAACCCTGTCTCGAAAAAACCAAAAAAAAAAAAAAAAAAAAAAAAGCCCCTATTTACCAGCCATAGACTGGGGGACCATGAGGATAGCCAGACTTTGTAATGAAGAGTCATCTTGAAGTGCAGGGCCCTCTCTCTGCTTCAGAAGAAGTGAGGATCCGTCGCAAATTGAGTCCTGCTCTAACCCTTGCTGGAGAAGAAATATACATAATACATAATAGTAGTAGCTAGAAGTGGGCAGTGAACTTTATAAGGTGAAATTGATACATTATATAGAGAATGATTTCTCTCTCTTTTTTTTTTTTTATTTTTTTAGTACCTGTAATTGAATCCTATGAGAAGCCCATATTACAGAAAAAAATTAAAATAGAGCCTGGGATTGAACCACAGAGGACAGACTATTACCCTGAAGAAATGTCACCCCCTTTAATGAACTCAGTGTCCCCCCCGCAAGCACTGTTGCAAGAGTAAGTATACTTAAGTGTGCCGGGTGTTTGAATAGTGCCATGCACCTGGGGACCTGGAGTGGAGGAGCGTGGAATTGCACACATGGGCTGTGCTGTGGATGACCAGGGACATCCTGTGTTGTGTGGTGTCACTGGGTGGTGCCTCGGTGACAGTGGTCAAGACAGTCTCCAAGAGCAAGACAAACCACACCTGCAGCAGTTCAACTTCAGCGAACGGGTCCCCCAAGGTGACCACACGAACCTTTTTTCTTTTTCCATCGGTCTGGGATACACGTATCCAGTGTTCTCATGAAGATTGGATTTGATGTTCACATCAGCTTGAATCCCAGAAAGTTTTCATGTGTCAAACAGAATCCGCCCCCGCCCCCCACAGTCATCACTTCAAATATGGTTTAAGTGTGTCTGTTATTGAAAACGTGTTTTATTAAAATCTTCAGGCCAACAGCAGTGTTGGCCACAGAAGGTTTCTGGGGAGCTCGGAGAAGCTCAGTGCTGAAAGACATCTTTGGCGCTGTGTTTGGAATCATAGCTGCCCATGGAGCCTCTCCTCCCTTGCAGAGCTACAGTCCAGTAAGATGGCTGCCCTGACCAGCATCTGAACATGTGCTTGGATAGGATGATACCCCCATATGTGGTTAAGTGACAGCATTCGTGGTTTGACCACTGGAGTGAGCAGTCTCTGAGAAGGTGGCCTTTGACCCCTGGTGCTCCGGCGTGTGTGGGACCATAGGCTGAGCCAAGTCTCACTACCCACATCCTCTGTTTTGGTTTTTTTATTGTGATTACTCCTGTACCATCTCGGTGCTATAGTGCTTCTGCACTGGGTCCGGTGGTCAGCCTCAACAGCCACTGTCCCTTCAGGGCCGTCCCCGTGTCTCCCCCCCCCCCACCCCCCCTGATCCTTCTCCCCCGTCTTTTTTCTGGCTTCCGTAAATGTTTTGCCCACCTTTCCTGTCTGTCTGCTGCCCTCATCTTGTCACATGACTCCACAGTCTTGTCACATGACTCCACAGTCAGGGATGAGTTCTGGCTTGACAGCAGCGGTTTCTGGTGATGTCCGATCTCCTGCAGTCATGCCCCCCTTTGGCTCACATGTGAACTTACCACCACACTGATAGAGGGCTATTGAGGTAGTGGTATAGGGATGCTGGCGTAGATGGTCCCTAATGGATGACGAAGGGCGACTCCTCTCCCCAGCTGCGGCACCAGGCAAAGGAAGTATCCCGAAAGCCTGTTGCTCTCTATTTTTCACAGTTGCAGAGTGCTTCCCCTCAAAAATGCAGTTGTAGGGTGTTTTTGTCTGTTTTTAAAGATGAGGTCTGGGTGTGTAGCCCAGGCTGATCTCATTCAGTGGCTCACCTGCCTCAGCCTCCTGAGTGCCAGGGTTACAGGCACACGCTATTGTGCCCACCTCGTTAAGTCTTTCAAGTGAACTCTTATTAAGAGCAAATGGAGAACTGGTGGGTCAAGCTGCTACTTAGGGTACACCCACAGTCCCGCTCTTGACCCCGGAGTCCTGCTTTGAGTGCTGTGCCTCTCTGGGTGTACCCCCTGCCGTCTTACCTGAAGCTGACCAGTGGCAGAGGGTTGGCTCAAGTGCTTAAGTTACAAATTAAAACGTGAGACCTTGCGGAAGGGTATTTGAAAGCAGTATCCCATTCTTTATAAATACTGCTTAAAAGAAAATCCTGTTTCCAGCGAGGTGTGGTAGCTCATCCCCGTGATCTCAGCATTAGGGAGGAAGAGGCAGGAGGAGCGAGCATTTAAGCCAGTCTAGGTTACGTGAGACCTGGTCTCAAAAAATACATGGGGCCAGGCAGTGGTGGCGCATGTCTTTAATCCCAGCACTCGGGGAGGCAGAGACAGGTGGATCTCTGGAGTTCGAGGCCAGCCTGGTCTACAGAGCGAGTTCTAGGCTAGGCTCCAAAGCTACACAGAGAAACCCTGTCTCGGAAAAACAAACAAACAAAATACATGGGTATTTTTTTTTCTTTCCTGTTTCAAGTAATATTCCTTTAGTGATCTCACTGCTAGATGCTTTTAAATGCTTCACGAGTAACTGCTTATTTAGTGCTGAACTAATCCTCAAAAAAAAAAAAAAAAAAAAAAAAAGGTGTGTAGATTAGATTAGCCGCAACAGAACAAGCGCTCTGGGTAATTCTTTTGCAGATAGGATTAAGTAATGTCCTGGAGTGGGCCCGGTAGCAGCCTACACAGGACACATTAGCCAGGAAAGAATCCTTTGAAGCCAGGTGCCTAGAACAGTGGCCTGGCACCCAGCAACACTGGCCTAGAAACCCTGCTGCCGAGGCACGGGCTTCACAGCTTGGAAACCCATTACAGCTGTAGGGTCCTTTCGAAATGCACTCAAAGGCATGTCAAGAAATCCATCCCGTCTGTATTTACCTTTGTGAAGCTGCATTTAGAGCAGAAAACAGGGAGGGGTGGGTATGGGAACATAAACCAGGGAAAGGCCAATTTAACTCAAAGCAGATCTGGTACGTGGTAGCTGCTATTCTATGGTCGTGTGATCCCAGATGTTCTCTAAAAAATGAGGAGTGGGAAAGCCAAAGAATATGAGATTCCCAGGACCCTTAATCTCTCAACCAGTACCATCATGCTGCCGCCTTTTCCAGTAGACACTAGCTTGATATTCCTCGGTGGCTTTGCAGCATCCAGAGAACTCCACGTGAAGGCCGGCAGCTGTGAGGTGCAAAGGAGAAGAGGACTTCTGAACACAGCCCCAGCTGCTGGCTCCTGTTAGTCACAGGCGCTGTCCTGTGGTTCCCCCAGCAGTCACTGACAGCGGCTTTCCCACACTGCTCACCAGCAGTAGCCTTTTTAGTTGGCAGCATTCACACCCCCATTTCACAGAGGAAATTGGGGTACCGCGACAATTAGTGGCATTGGGGGAGCGGTCATAATTACCGTGTTGAACGACTTAGGTTCTCAACCCGCAGAACCCGGCTGTTGGGCAAGATTTCTAAAGCCCCTTGGCGTGGGCACTCCCAGATCAACCTGATTCTCCGTTTGGTGCTCCCAGGCATCAGAGTAAGGTTTAAAGTACCGATAGAAGTAAGGAAGGCCACGGAAAATGGACCCTCCTTTTTATTATTTGCTAGGCTCCTCTGAACACACCTCAAGCCAAAAAAAAAAAGTGCTCAAATTTTTCGAGCCTCAAAAATATTATTGCAGACACTCCTTAATGCCCTTAATAGCCAACATTTCATTTATATTAATTTTAGAAACTTGAGAAAGGTCCATATCAAGTTCTTTTACCCTTTACTCTTTTTTTTTTTTAAATCCACTCCCACCCAGAAATTGTTCATGCATCATTTAGAACATTTTAGGACCCAGAAATTCCAATTGGAGAGTCGTGCCTTTCCTCACGGTTAGAGGCCAACTGCATAGGCTTACTTCAGTCACATGACTGCCCAGGAGAAAGTGGATGGGCAAGTGTTAGTCTGCAGGAAAGGGTTGGGGAAAACTGCGTGCGCACTTTTTCCCATCTGCCCCTGCTCTCTTTCTGGCATGGTAAGCAGGTATAGCACAAGATCTCTTGGACAAGTATGAGAGAGGTTGAGATATGGAGGGCATGAGGTGTCCCCATCCCCACTTCGCTAATGGCGGCTAGGACGTCCATCATGCAGGAACCACCATAGCACTGAAGACCTTGGAAAGGGCCACTTTTGAACGTTAAACGTGAGTCAGCCATCCCTGAAAGACAGTAAGAGAAAGGCGAGGACATAGGTCTGTCCGGCAGCGTGTTAGCGTAAGAAGCAGGGATTTGACTGTTCACATTTTTCCTTGGAGAAAAATGACAGGCAGGGAGCCTGTGGGAAACCCAGTGCCGTGCTGAGCAGGAACGCCGTCTACAGACAGCTGCCGAGAGCCTCTCCCACACCCACCGGGCGCCTCCCTCGAGTAGCACCTAACTTTCTTGCTGTTGTTACTTATCTCCATGTCTGTCTCCCCCTAGAGTGTGAGCTCCTCGAGGGCAGGAACCCTGTTTTTATTCATCTTTGTGCCCCGGTGCCAAGCACAGTGCCTGGCTCATGGTAGGTGCTCGCTACATGTTTGTTGAATGAATATAGCCATGCTTCTTGGGTTGAACAGCTAATTCTTTTTTGTTGTTGTTGTTATTATTATTCTTATTTTTTTTTTTATTTTGTTGGGGGTTTCCGTTTGTTTTTTGCCCGATGTTGTACATGCTTTTCATTTTTTTAGTAGACTGAAGAAAAGAAAGCCCCTTCGCTCAATGTTTTGCATTTAACCTTGACCTTGATAGGAACCATCCGTCGGTGATAGTGCAGCCTGGGAAGAGACCTCTACCTGTGGAATCCCCGGATACCCAAAGGAAGCGGAGGATACACAGATGTGACTACGACGGATGCAACAAAGTCTACACTAAGAGCTCGCACTTGAAAGCACACAGAAGAACTCATACAGGTAGGAGAAGCACCAGCATTCTCACCGTGTGCGTGGTTAAAGTCAGCTCCTCTGGCCTTCAGAGCGTGGTTGAGCTTGACTGCCCCAATATGAAAATCTGACATTCCAATCGCTCTGAGACTATAAGATTTTTACATTATTATTATTATTAATTAGTATTACTCATTTGTCTAGTCAGCCTGCTCTTGGCTCGGGCCCTTTAGTGGACAGTACAGTACACAGCCCAACAGTGATTGCTGTGTGACCTTTGTGTAGAGCTCAGAATGTAATTGTTTTTCTGAGTCTAGTGGGTCGTTCTTATCAGGGAATATTCACAGAGAGGAATCTGGGGTTCAGGACAGAAAAACAGCCGTGGCTTTTAGTGAGTCCTGACGAGGAAGAGGCAGAGGAAGCTGTATGAGGGGGGCTCCTGAACAGCAGTGACCAGTCAGCACATAAATCATCTGCGAGGCGTGGGTGGGACCCGCAGGGTGGAGCTTCACGTCTTCCCGCCTAAAATTAAAATGGTACGGAGTCTGGATTCAGACGTAGGTGTGTGGGGGCTGAGTAGCAAAATACAGCACAGAAATCCCAACGCCTACGCCAGGGATTCTAGGGACGAGGGTCACTAAGCAGGGACTAATTTGTTCCCTGCTGGAGACTGGGTGCCCCCTACTCCACACACAGCCTGAAGGTAGCAGTGGTTTCAGGTTCGAGAGCAGTGGTTCTCAACCTTCCTGAGGCGGGGGTCACCCCGACCATAACATTATCTTCGTTGGTACTTCATAACTGTAGTGTTGCTACTGCTACGAATCATGGGGTAAATATCTGTGTTTTCTAAGGGTCTTAGGTGACCCCAGAAAGGGCCGTGACCCACAGTTTGAGAATCGCTGTTTTATATATAGTGTTCTGAAATTTCATGTTGGGGTGGCCAGCTTGTGTTACTGACTTTAATACAATAAGATCGCCAGGAAGCACTGCTCATCTGTGAGGGTCTTCCTACTGGCTCTTACTAGCCTTTTCCCCCAAGGACCTTCCTGTGAGTGCTGGGTAGCCTACGGGAAGGGGTGTAGAAGGCAGAGGACACTTCCGGTTTCAGTACATAGGGGCTTGAAGCACTGTCAGGGACTAAATAAGAAACCGGGTTGTTGCATTCTTTAGCAGGTATTTTGGTTGATAGGGACTTTATAGTTTCCGAAAACTATGGAAAAGCATAAGAAGAACTCACAAGCTTTCAGTGGAATTACAAAGTACATGGGACTGTGGACCATTTAAGTTTAAGGCTTGGAGACCTAAAGATGTAGAGTTCTGCTCCGTGCTGGCCCCTCGGAGTGGCTCTTCCTGTCCCGAGAACTCTTTAAAATCCCACCCCGATTCTTTGTCTTTGTTTTCCCATGGAGAATACGTTTGTTTCATGCTTTTCCTAGAGCAGCTGTATTACTGAGAGTCACGTGTATGGCTTTATCTCGAAAGTTGCATTTTTCCAAGGGTGTTGGTTCAGAAATCATAGCTTCTCTTTTTAACACCACCAGAAGACAGTTGAGTTCAACTCCCTCTCCCTTCCTCGCAGGAGAAAAGCCCTACAAATGCACCTGGGAAGGCTGCACATGGAAGTTCGCTCGGTCTGATGAACTCACAAGACATTTCCGCAAACACACTGGAATCAAACCTTTCCAGTGTCCAGACTGTGACCGAAGCTTCTCCCGCTCCGACCATCTTGCCCTCCATAGGAAACGCCACATGCTGGTCTGAAAGCCTGCCCCACCTCAGTGTGACTCCCCCACTCTTCTGGCGCTCTGTCTCTATCACTGTCTGTCTGTCTGTCTGTCTGTCTCTCTCTGTTCCTCTCTTCCTGCCCATTATCTAACTCATTTTTTTATATGTACATTTTAATTTCGATTCAGCTGGTCTGAATCTCTGAATTTCTATCATTCAAGACTTCCGTATGGTCAGTAGTCGATTCTCTAACCCTCCCTTTCCTTACCACGGGTCAGACCTAAAGAATGTGAACATTTTTTTTTTCCGGGGATGCTAAGCAAACCCTCCTTACAGATAGATACGTTTAATGTCATGAGAACAAGGGAACATGTAAACTAACGACCAACTTGTCAGTTTCTCCATGTATTCCTCAAAAGAATGTCAAAGTAAATGTATCAGAAATACAGTATCCAGCCCGCTAGTCCTTGCCAGAGACCTTCGTACCTCCGCCACATTTTGTGTTTGACCACCAAGAGGATGCGGTTCCTTTCACCAGTTAGCAAGATCCACAGGGAAGTCAAGCTGGTCCTGTCGCCTCTGCCGTGGCCCTTCCCACTTGCTGGTTGGCCTGGATTACCAACTCCGCTACATCAAGTCCTTTGTCCTCCATGGTGCCTGAAGCTCATGTGGAGGCCTTTGACACCCAGGAGCTGAGCCCGAGTTCTGCCTGAGTGTGGGGAAGAAGCAGAAGCTACTGAGAGTGGAGGAGGAAGTCAGCATTCCTGGATAGGACTGTCTGGGCCATCAACATTAGCTGTGCGGTGCTTTTGTTGAATGTCATCCCCAGGCGTAGCTCACCTAAGCAGACCCTTGCTGCACAGCTGGATCCCCGTAGGGTTATTGGTGCCACCGCCTCCGTTCCTGCAGGGTCCTTCGCTGTGGGTCACGAAGCATTGAGAGTAAGGAATCCACAGAAATATTTGCCTGGGCATGTACAAACAAACAAAAACTTTTGAGACAGAGTATAAAATGGTCTCTCCTACCCGCCCAACCTGCTAAGAGTGTTTTTTGCAAACAGGAAAAATGTTGAGTGGTACTTATATTCCCATATCCAATTAGTCACATCGCTTACATATGGAGCTTTTTTGTGTGAGCTGTATGGTGTCAAATCCGCTGTCGTTTGTGTCCATGACACATAGCATACATGAGCATCCACTAAGCTTGAGGGAAGTCATTGAATTAAGACCTGAGTGACAGACACTATTTGTAAATATAACTAGTGTGAAGCACATAGATCTTTATTTTGGTGACAGATTTTTGAAAAATAGAGAAAAACCACAATTCAGGGATTTATATATGTAGCTTGAAGATTCCCACAAGTTTCTGCCGGAGCTAGCAATTTCCTGTCGCTACTATGTGTCCTATTAGGACAAACTAAAAACAATGACCCGTGTTGATGTTGAAGATAAGTAGCATCATTTGTGGGGGGGAGGGGGACTTTTTTTTTTTTTCAAAAGCAGGCTTTTGAACTACCGTAGTCCAAATGCCAACGATCCACACATAGAAATGCCATTGATTATAAATTTGAAGAAAATGGGCACAGTGGTCAGATATGGTTGCATATGACCAACAGCCCCCCCATCCCTGCAGAGGATGGAGGAGAAGAGAGGAGAGAATCCTAACAAATCGTCCCAGCCACAGCTCAGGAGCCCACACAACTGGGAGGAACACGCTACTTGATTATTCTCGAACGTCAAGTGATACTGGCGGCCTGCACACGAGCAGGGAGCTCTCTTTGATGGCACTAGGTTTGGAGCTGCAGGGACTACACACAGGAGGTCCTGCTCAGCCCTGTGAACCCCGCTGAGGGGAAATGTAGGTGAAAACTAAAGAAATGTTATCTTGGCACT
>CABHPP010137981.1:0-37391 GCA_902168425.1 Peromyscus attwateri
TGATGGACTGTAACCTGGAGCCACACTGAAGGTACCCTTTCCTAAGTTGCTAGTCAGGATATTTTATCACAGCAACAGAAATGACACTAGAACATAATTATCTTTCATAACACGCTACATTCATGTTATTTATTCCTTATGCCACTCCCTAGGAGGTGTGTATTACAGTTTTCAACCTCATCATGTATGCGAGAATGTTAAGTTACAGAGAGATACCACGATTGACAATGAGCTGGGGTATTTCCAGGGCCAGTCTCCCCCACCACACAAGCAGGCAGTGAGAGCAGGCCTTTTGTTTGAGGATAGAGGAGGCAGTGAGGTTTCTCAGACCCCAGGGACCACATCTTCCTTTACCTTTCCTGTTGCATCACAGCCAAAGTGGAGATCAGGACCCTAAGATGTCAAGGGAACACAGATGTTCGAGTTATGTACTTGGTGGTGGCTTAGCCAGAGCTTCCAACCTTGCCGGGTGTTAACTCAGAGGCCATAGAACCTCTCTGGGGCTGACGGAGTTCCTCATTTCATAATTGGCCTCAGGTGACCAAAGGCAATGAACACCCATGAACAAGGTAGCAAGCACAGTGAAGCTGGAATCCCCATGTACTCTCCTTCCTAGACTGGAGTGATCCACCACACATACTGAGCCAGGGATCCGTCCTCTCTTGCCCCTACCTTCCTTATTCTAATTACTGCTAAGAGTCTCATTCTTCGAGGGAACTCCATCTCCAGATTCCCACGTCCAAATGGATGGCCTGACACTGTTCAGGGAGTCAGTATTTGAGTCATAAAGACAGCACATGGACTTATTCAGTAATGAACATATACAAATCCAATAATAATAAAGGAAGGGAGATGAGCCAGCAGCAGAGGAGAGAAGCAAACATACCTGGGACACAGGAAACAGAAGAACCAGGGGTAATCCACTTAGCAGAACAAATCCTTCAAGCTGAGATCCCAAAGGAAGAGACTCTAATAACAGAGAGGGATTTACTCTGAAGTCTCTGGGAAGGCTCAGGGTCAGGTCACTCTGAAGGCTGGAGAGTGAGAAGCTGGGGGCTCATCAGGTTGGTACCTGTGGCCGACAGACCCTAGTCCAGTACCCTTGTCTCCTACCCATGTATCAACATGATCATCCCTTTTCCACCAAGTCTTTTCTGAAAGGCATAGACCAAAGGGGCTCCACCATATTGTTGAAATCAGGCTTTGTCCTATTCTAAGTTACTCTGTGTTGGTTTAAATGGTGGGTTTTAAGCTATGTGTTGCCCTAGAAGGCTCCATTTTACAGAGCATCCTTTGACTCCACTCTGAGGCAGAAAGAAGACTATGGCCCCAGGGTGGACCCAGAGACTGCTCTGTTTGTTAGGTATCCCTAATCCAGCACAGATAGATAAGTGACTTATTTCTAGGAATAGAAAAGGGGTCACTCTAGAAGTGTTATTGGGGAGAATTGAAAATATGGGATACATGGGCATAAAAAAAATCACTATAAGGGAAACCAGGCCCAGGAACATACCGGACATAACAGATCAAGAAAAAGGTGTAATCCCATCACCTGGACTCCAGAGGGAGAAGGGCACCGAATACTGTGATGGCACAGCCCCACACCAACCTTGTCGCCTGATATTTGCCGTAGCTGTCAATGAACTCAGGACTCCATGAATTGGGATCCATGGTCTCAGTGTTCATGCTGCCTTCACTTCTATGATTTTTCTGGACACAGACCTGATCATCTGTTTCCTGACCTTGATTCATTTCTTGCTATATATCTGGCTTGGTTTTTTTTAATTTAATTTTATTTTTTTATTATTATTATTTTTTTACCTTGGATTCTGCAGCTATTCTCTCAGACCTGATACCAACAGCTTCCTGCTGGCACTGGTTTGGTTCATTATCTTATCTATATAGACTCTTTCTCAGCGCACTTTTGAAACCTCTTGGGCTCTGCTGCAGCCTCTTTTAACTTGTATTCATTCTATAACACACACACACACACACACACACACACATGCACACATGCACACTTGCACGTCTGCACAGAGAGGAGAGAGAGAAAGGAAGGGAGAGAGAGATTTACTGTGTGCTGTGTGGTATGTGATATGAGAGTTAATATTGGTAATTAAGATTGGAATAAAAAAAACCTACTTCATCTCAGTCAAGCTACCAAGGTAGGCCGATTTTATGACAAATTGGTGCCATTAAACCTGCTAAGCCTTGTGAACTCACTGTTACTCGATAAAGTCTGACATTGTGGGAAGACATAAGTATTTCTGTGTTTTAGGCAGAGTGTGTTCATGACATGTATGTATACTAGGAAAGAGGGGCTGGACAGGACGGGGTAAAGTCTACACACTAATTGGTCAAATGCATGGCCTTTGGGAGACAGGCTTGATTCTGTCAGGCAGGAGTGTCCAGATTTCTTCTCTGGAAAAACTGACTCTTCCCAGAGAAAATTATTACAAGCCCCGACAGTAGCATGGTCTGCACTGAGGCATGTCAGCTGACACACTGTCCACACCAACCTCCTAATGAGCCCGTTCATGCTTTAAAGATAACAGGCAGCCAAGAATTAGCAACATGTGATCAGAGCTTCTCACATGGCAGAGACAAAAGCAAAAGGGAGAGAGGATTAGAACCCACAGAGAACAGAAGGACACTTAAAACAACAACAACAAAATCCCCTATCAATAAAGACTTTGAAGACAGAGCTCACTGCACTGACAAAAAAGATGATTCCTCAAAAGAACACCTGACAAGGCAGCAAGAACAAACAGCCATTAAAATTATGATGGCAAAGAGCAAACAATAATACTTGAACAGAATAGCCAGAAGATGAAGTCTGTTAAGTATAAATTAACTTTTAAAAGACAAGGGTGTAAAGGAACATGAAGGGTAAGAAAACTGGATAAAGTCACCAGGAAGCCCAATGTTGATTTAGAAATGTGTTCAGCCTTGAATTCTATACCCAGCCAAACTGGCAAGTCTTATTGCCTGGTATGCAATATATTCAGGTAATTTAGAGTTTAACCAGGAATGAAAAGAGCACAGTCTATGGAAAAGAGGAGACTGGATGCTAGAGAGAGGCAAGAATTCCAAGTGTGGTGCCCAATTAAGACAATGTTTGAAAAGAGCCAACCAGGCATGGCTGTCAAGGACGCCATGAAACGTGTAAACAAAAGCAAAGGAAGGAATGTATCATATGATAGATACATTTTAAGACCTTGAGGGATACTTTATAATCATGTTGGAGAGCCTGGCATAAGAGTCAATAACAAGTGTTTATTTTTTTCCTTTTCCTGTGCTTCTGGTGTTCCTATGTTCATGTGTAGTGAGCACACATGTGTGCGTATATGTGTGCCTGTGGAAGTCTGAGGTTGATGTCATGAATCTTCCTCATCATTCTTTAGCCTTATTTGTTAAGGCAGGACTTCTCACTCAAACCGGTTCACCAACAAGGCTGGTTTCACTAGTCAGCTTGCCCTGGGTGCTCCCCTGTCTCCACTTGGCATTAGGAGCAGATGTCCAGGCCCAGCATCATTTGTGTGTGCTTAGGGTTTTCCAGGGTTCTGAATTCCAGTCCTCTTGTTTGCATAGCTAGAGCTTTAACTGGTGAGCCATCTCCCCAGGCCCTTAATAACAAATATGTAAGAACAGCAAATAAAACTGAGGCAATTATGAACTCCAGGAAAATAAAAATGTATAAATACATGAAATTCCATCAGAGCAGTCAAGATAAATGTGATTTAAAGTAGAGTCTTATTATTGCACAGAATATAGCTGGAAGGGACAATAAACTACATGTGCCATTTAAAAGCTAAATCTTCACTTTCAATAGGAAAAAGTAAGTGTCTTAATCAAAGTTACAGGATAACAGCATAATGATGGCATATTTATGGGTTGAGAAATATGTAGATAAATAGCAGGAAGATGAATGTGCTAGAAGGGACTTAGGTGCTTCCTTTAGCAAATACAAATTACAGGTGGGCACACCAATGCTATAAGCCATGGTACTTGTATATATTAGTTGAATATATATTTCTTCAACTTAATGCCAACCATAATTAGCCTGTAGAAATTCAAATCTTGTGTCTGGAGCCAACTCCGTGCCTTCCAGTCACTCCTCAGTACAGGATCTCCAGCAGAAGGCAATAGCTGCACGTTGAGAGGATTACATGTAATAAAGAATTGAGGTTGGAGCCATGGCAAGGTGGTGAGTCCTATCTTGGAAGTTGGAAAAGGAAGTGCTTAGAGTCTTGACATAAGAAAATAAAGTTCTTGAAGAGTTAAACTGGGCACATGCATGGAAGACTTTCTGATGCATTTGGACACTATCTGATTAATCCCACTTTGTTGGTGATTGGTGAGATGCCACCAGGCCCAATGGCTCCAGCATTAGTTTGGAGTGGATTTGGACAGAGAAGGGGTGGAGCTGACTCACATGGCTCAGGACTGGGGCTGTCAGGGCATATTTCTGCTACCCTTCCTACCCATGCTATTAACCATGAGATGGAGAACCCTGGAGAGCAGAGTGGAGGGGGCTGTGCAAAGGCCTAGAAGCAGAAGTGACAGGTGGCAGCCCCACCATGTCCCATTGCTGGCCATCCAGATCCCAGTGCTAGCCATCCAGATCCCAATGCTGGCCATCCACATCCCAATGCTGGCCATCCACATCCATTGCTGGCCATCCACATCCATTGCTGGCCATCCACATCCCACTGCTGGCCATCCACATCCCATTACTGGCCATCCACATCTCAATGCTAAGAGTTGAGCTCTTTTCTCATAGGAACTATCCAGAGTTGGGGGAAATGAAGGAAGGAGCCAAGACCATTTAAATAAATGGCCAAGGAACATGTCCTCAGTTAGTTGAGACCTGCTAAGTCTCTGCGTGTCTCAAGAGAAAGAAATGAGAGGAAATGGATATTTTCTAAAAGGCAGGTCTGAGTTCTGAACAACACTCCTGGCCTGATCCCTTGACAGTGAAAGGTCACTGTTACATATTCATTGACCCTGGAACTGTGGAAAATGTTAGAGAAGAAATTGGACAACCATCTCTAGCTAGAGTGTGTTCTGCATAAACATTTGAAATAGTTACTCTCTGTAATTATTCCTCACCCAAGAGATTATGAAAACATCTGTATCAGAGTTCAGAGAAACAAACTGGAAGTCTTCTTGTGGCAGCCCACCTACTCCTTGTTCTCTGGTACAACCATCCTCAGCATGTTCCTCTTCCCAGTCCTTTGCTGCTCCTATCTATTTCTTACATCGTGTTCACCTGTTTATCAAGTGTTATTGAATACCAGCTCCTGTGCCAAAGCTGAAGAATATCACATTGAAAAGGATATATTTCTAGCTCATTTGGGTCATGTAGCATGTAGCCCTTCTGAAGAGGAACAATGTCCTATCAATTGAGGTGGCTAATTTGAAATACAGTCATATTAAAATCTGATGAATTTAGATTAATGAAAATTTCCCACAATCGGTGACCCAAACAGACCATGTAAAATGATGGGAAAGAGCTTTTAAAACCATCAAAACCACTCCCAAATATTCTAGAAACATCCATAAAAGACAAGCAGTTGATGTCTGTGTTGCCATTACTCAGCTGAGCTTAGTAAATGCCCAACTCATGAATTTTTAAAGAAGCTCTTTCACTTGGAAAGTTATAAAAAATTATTTTCCCAATTTCTTTCTGCTTTTCCTGGTTCAAACTTCTTTGTTGACTTCAGAGAGGGCTTCCCCAGGTGAGGCTGGGGGATACCTGTGAGAGTGCTCCCCAGGGTCTGCAAGAAGATGTGGGCCTTTTCAAATGCAAAGCTGATTTCTCCTTCCCAGTGGCTCCTGGTCTAATTAGGAAAAACCCCAGGCTCTTTACCTAGACTGCACAATATTTGAAAAGATGTGCAGGCTCCTCTTCTCAAACAAAATGCCTCCCCAAGTCTGACTTTATTGACAAGCATTTTAGAAAAGCACAGGCATTTCTTTCAATGTGGCTCATTCGATCATAGCACAGTCACATGGTCTTCCCCAGGGGATTTATGGAGATAGAGGCCATCACCACCACACTGTCTGGAGAATGAAATACAGAGCAGGTGACCTGAAGCTACACCCCATGTCCATGCCTCCAGAGGTGCCTGCTGTGACCTCTTATATCCAATACATATGACTGTGTATTCACAGGGAATGCGCCAGCTGTGTCTTCCACTTGGATATTTCTAGAAACTCCGAGGCCACACATCATTTGATAATGTCTTGCTGTGCCATTTTTGTGCACCATGCCACCATTACATGAAGGCTGGGGTGGTTAGTGCCCCCCCCATAAAGGACCAGAACAAATCCAACTAATAAATGGGATACATATTTGTTAGAGGTTTTTATGATTCCTGAATTTAGGTGTCTCCTCCTTGGAAGGTACAAAAACGTGTCCAGACACTGCCAGCTGTCATTTGGAGAGAAAGACTGGTCCCAGGGAAGAGCCTCTGGCTTACAGAGAGGCTAAGTTAAAGACCCAGACTGTGGTTGTCATAGTCAGCACTAAATTGAGGACTCTCTTTCCTCTTGGTACCACTAGGGAAGCGTTTTGGTCTAATGCCTGTTGCTGTGATAAACTATCCCGACAAAAGGCAACTTAGGAAAGAAAGAGTTATTTGCTTTCTGATTCCAGGTTACAGTCCATTATTATAGGGAAGCCAAATGAGGAACTTAAAACTTCACATCTAGAGTCAAGAGCAGTGAGAGGGAATAAATGCCTGGATCCTGAATGCTTGCTCTCAGCTAGCTTTATTCATGCTTATACAGTCCAGAGTGCAGCCCGTGAATGGAGCCACCCACATTCAGGGTGGGTCTTTCCAGCTCAACTGGCAATAATGACAACCTCCCACAGATGGACCCTGGGCCCATGTGAGCTCGGTATTTCCTCAGCTGAGACTCTCCTCCCAGATGATCCTTGGTTGTGTCCAGTTGACCGGGTTAACAGCACAGAGGGGGCTGGGTGTGCCTGCCTAGCATGCACTACCTGCATGGAATTGGATCTTGGTGGGTCTGCCAGTCAAGGTGACTTGTCCCTGCCTGACTGGGAGAAGACTGGTCACCCCAGAGGAAATCTGGACTCCTCTCCTGAAATCTGAGTGTTCACTGAAGTGACTAAAGGATCTGCCAGACCAGTTCATTCCAGTGGCCTCACTTGAAGAGGCTTTCATTTGTTCTCGCTGCCACTGTCCAGAGCTGTACCAGTCCAGAGCCTCTCCCTCCAAGGTCCAGCCTCCATCGGCTTTAGGAGCTTCTTGACCAATGTTTGACTTCATTTAAGTAGTTTTTAAAGTGTCATGATGGGCATACTAAATGACATAACCTGGAAAAAAAGGAGGCAAGACAAGGTGACCTTGATGGTGGGGAGGGACCCAGTGGGGATGTGGGCAGCAGGCTTCACATGTGTGATTTCTCTTCTCTGGCTGCTCCAAGAGTGGTCTGGAGGTTCCAGTATTCTGGGCATCACCTGGGAGTTACTTAGAGACCTAGCTAGACTCTCAGCATCCACCAAGCTGATGCTTCAATGCACAGAGGTACCAAAGCATGAACTGGAAAGGGTAAGCAACCAAGCAGCTTGTCTCCCAGATCCCTTCAGGTGAAGCTGGTCCACACAGAATCCGGGGTGCCACAGAGGAGACCAAGAAGGATTCTAGGATTCCCAGAACTAAATGCTTACAAGAATTTCATTCTTTTTAGGATTCTGGACTCCTGGCATCACATATTCCTGCCTACCACTTGAGGACTTCTATAAAAATATACTTTTACATAGCATCGTAGGCCATCATTTTGAAAACTGGGTGTTCTTTTTTTTTGGTGGTGGTGGTGGGGGTTCGAGACAGTGTTTCTCTGTGTTGTTTTAGTGTCTGTCCTGGATCTTGCTCTGTAGACCAGGCTGGCCTCAAACTCACAGAGATCCGCCTGACTCTGCCTCCTGAGTGCTCGGATTAAAGGCATGAGCCACCACTGCCCAGCAAAAACTGGGTGTTCTGATTCACTTTTGGATCACAGAATCATTTCCAGGTCATGATCAACATCTTCAATAGCAGGGGATGGAGAAGCAGCACTAAGAAGCAGTGTTAAGTGGGGGATGGTGAACACGAGTCCTGCAGCTGTGTGCTGAGTATGCACATGTTGGGAACACACGCTGGAAAGCCAGGGCTGTCTTCGAAAAACTGTTGATCTCATCATCAAACGTCTAAAAGCCATCTTTCACCTTTAGCAAGAGTTATCCTATGAAAGAGCCATCCATAACATTGTCTTCTGCGTATCTTTGAATTGTTAAAATCACTCACGAGTCAGGACCAGAGGGATGGCTCAGGGGGTAAGGGCATTTGCCACCAAGCTTGACAACCTGACTTTGATCCTCAGGACCCAGAAGGGGATCAGAGATAACTGCCTCCCACATGTTGTTGTCTGACGTCCACACATGTGCGATGGCACACTAGCACATGTTTGCAGACACACAATAAGTAGATGTAATTATGTAATTTTAAAAACAAAATGAAATTGCTTATGAATAACATTTACAAGGTTCCATGACGACCCATCACAAATTGTCCTTAGAATTTTGGCCCTAAAGGAAGCTTGCCTTCCAGGTTTGAAGAGTTGCTGTGACTCACTGCATTGGAAACGTTAAGAGGACTCTGTTTAGTTCTTTGCTCTGAGCGGGGAGGTTTGGTGGCATTAAGTTTTAAGCCTGACCATGGCAAGGTTGCCTAGGCAGGATTTTGCCTCCTGACATTCTCTTGCTTTATGTGAACCGTTTCCAGCTGCCTCTGGGCTTATATACTACATTATGATGATTTGACTCTTCTCTGGGGGAAGTATCTATGGGGTAAATTAATCAAGCAAGGCAACACATTAAAAAGGTATATCCACTGGCCATCTGATCAAAGATGCTGGGGAAAGGCAGTGGGTGGACTCATACCCAGGAACTTACCCATCAGTGCTGAAGATGCACCATCTAACCTGTATCAGGGCCCCTGTGAAGTCACCTTGGTCAAATGCCTGAGAGAAGCTTTCCCACTGGAGCTGAGAACGCTGGGAATTTTTTCAAGCTCCTTTTCACAGTAGAGAAGCCAGGCTTGGTGACTGCCACAGCTCTTAGATTTGTGCCAATCTAACTTAAACCTTTCTCTTAGCCACCATCTCCCCCACCTCTATCTCATCCAAACCACTTCAGCAACAGCAGCTCTGTCCATCTTCCTGTCCGTCCACAGCTATAAGTATGGGGGCTCATGTCCCTCTCCCATCAAGACACCTAAGGACAAGGCTAGCAGTGACAGGGAGTATTTATGACACAGAGCAGGATCTTCTGCTATCTTTCCAGCACTCTTTGTTTATATATCAAACAGGATGGAGAACTTGCCCTCCTCAAAGGGAGGAGAGGCAGTGATGTGGAATGGATCTTTCGGAGGCGGCGTTTGACTGTGAGTGAAAGATTTATGCAGACAAGAAAGGATGAGAACAGGTCACGTGCCTGTCGTTTATAGCATCGGGATGTGCTCTATGCCATTAACTTTTAATTAACTCAATTAGGGCAGAATGTCTGACACCGTGATGAGCACATACAAACACTCCTGTTGGTGTCGTGCTAAATTAACGTCTCTGAGTGGCAAGATCTCTTCTGGCGTTAATGGCTTCTCCACCATAGAACTGTTAATTGTCCTTGGCACCTATGGGTTGGTCACATCCGAGGTGTGCCAGTAGTCACCCCCAGAGCACATACTCCAGAAATCCACACTTCAGACAGAACAAGGTGTGTTCATCTTTCAGAGCCTGGCCTCTGATTCCAGCATGATGAATCCACTGCTATGGTTTTCCTAGCTCCATCCTAACCTTGCCGAGCATCTATGGATATCCTGGAGTCAAATTTTTACTGTCTACATTAAGAAGATTCATCTGTGGTCACCGACGGCCTCTCAAACTGGTGTTCTTCGGACACAACAGGGCAGCTGAACACATAACATTTGTGACTAGGTGTGTAAGCCCTGAATAAGTACCTAGACAACATCCCAGCATGGAGGCGGAAGATGGGCATGAAGCCCTACTCTTAGCTGAGGAACTCCTGGTGATTGATAGCTGCCTGTCCAGAGAAGAAGAGTCAGTTTCTTTTCTTTTTTCTTTTCCTTTTTTTTTTTTTTAAGGGGGTGGCCTCTGGTAGATGCCGCATGCCAAACAGTGTACGGACAGTGCTGATTGGACCTCATGGGTTAAAAAGAAGAATGAAGACGCAAATATGGCTGAGTATGGAACAGGAGAGAGATCTAGGAGGATTTGGGGAGGTGTATGAATATGGTCAAAATACAATCTACAAAATTCTCAGAGGATGAATAGCATATATAAAGAAGGTTCTCAAAAATCAGAAACCATAGGTGTTGTTGGAGGCCGTTTTCAATACAACGTCACAATTTCTACTAAGAGAACCCTGTCGGGCTCCTTCTCCTGCAAGTATTAGTGGGAGAAATGTATTTTCATACTCAGGCATTGGCTATGCCTCTTGAGAGCTCAGCTTTCCAGCTAAATCAGTGTCCTCACTCATCTTAATTAATACTATTTGTATTAGTCATTCTCTGAAAAAAAAAAAAGAGGCTCCAAACAACCACCAATTTGTGCTCAGATATAAAGGCCCCGTTTAATTTATCACCACACACATTTAATCAAGAGAATTTGAGAATAAATCTTTAAAATGATCAGACTGGCTGGTGTGTAGTCTCGTGGAGCCACTTTTCCATGGAGTGTTTTCTCTGGCAATTTTTAAAACTTTACACCGTGGTTCTGATGCCCGAGTTCTGGGACCCTTGGTGACCAAGAGCCTCAGCTCAGAGCTGAAGAGGACAAGGAGTTGAGGGTGGGGTGGGGTGCAATTTCTTTGAACCTTGAACTTTAGGACCTCCCTGGATGCTCCTCAGAGGAAACACTGCTCCTATAAACAAAGTGGTAACCAAGGAGGGCTGAGTCTCACTGGTGTTGTGGCTGCAGGAGGCCTCTTGGAATTTGTCAAGTTCAACATGGCTTCCACTCTATTGGCCTTTGCCCTTTCTGTCTCTTTGTGCACAAAGCCTCACTTTCTTTCTCCTGTTCATCGTGAGTAGGAAGGATCAACCACCACTTCTTCCAGAAGCCTTCCTCTGGGCTGGGGAAATGGTTCAGCCAGTAGAGCACATGCAATGCATCGAAACTGAGCATCTGAGTGCTGATGCTCAGAACCTATGTAAAAAAGGCAGATGCAGCAGCAGACATTTGCAGTGCCAGTGATGGTGAGATGGGAGGTGGAGAGGGGGTCCCTGGAACTCACTGGATGGCTAGCTTAGCAGTGCTGTGAGGTCAAAGGGAGACTAAGAAATAAGGAGCCTGAGGACCAACATCCAAAGTTGTCCCCTGACCTCCACAGGCACACTTATACACACATGTGTACACACACATACACACACACACACACACACACACACACACACACACACACACGAATGCACATAAAGCCTTCCTCTACCCTGCATACACACATACACACACACACACACACACACACACACACACACACACACACACAAACAAATGCACACAAAGCCTTCCTCTACCCTGCCCCCACACTACAGTATCACATCCTATATTCCTGCAGGGTCTTCTCCTTTTCCTTCAGTAATATTATTTATTCACTGTTTGGTTCCTGACCAGGTACATGGCCCCAGGCTCAGCACCCAGGTTGCAGCTCCCAGGGTTCAGGAAGGCCTGGGAGCGTCTAGAGATCAGGAACCAACATCCTTCATGGCAGATGCCTTGCCACCTCCCCTGCCCCTTACTATTTTTAAATACTCTACTTGGTGCCCTTGGCCCTGCAAGAACTCTGAGCTGGCAAATTTTAACATGAAAGCATGATTAGGTCCTGACAATTTCTGAGAATCAATTCCTCATAAATACTTAACGGTTTTATTTTAAAACCACTCATGTGGAGTTCACCTACACATCTGCTTTAATCCACAACTACTCTGAGAGGTCAGGTCCACATCAAATCCCTCCAGGTGGAGCCTAATCAAGGTGCCGGCTTCACCTGGTATAAAGCGGGAGGCATGCCCCTGACATTGTGTCATGAGATCTTCAGATCAGATCTTCAGGGATCAAGACTCACTCTCTGGGTGAGGAGAAAGAAAAGCTACGTGGCTTGTTCAGTCAAGGAGAGGTGGAGCTGGGACTTGAGCTGGTCCCGCACCCATCACTGTGACACTGCATTACAGATGTTATAAAATAGCACACAGAAGTCCCCTGGACTACATGCTATGCACTCAGCATCCCTTCTGCCACTGGACCAGCAAAGAAATGATCCCAGAAGCCAAGCAGGGACAGTGAAATGTTAGCAGTGGCCTTGACTTTCGAGCTGATGCAGGCCTTATAGAAGGAGCCAGTGTGGAGTAGAAGGTATTCAGTTGGCACTGAATGAGCCATTCTTTTTTGGGCATCATGACAGGACCTCTTTCATGTAGAGCAAGAGCCAAATCATTGAATACACTCACAAAGACATTCTCCAGCGTTTAAGAAGCTTACTAGCTTTTCATCTGTAGGAAAGTCATTCTCTACATGTGCTCTGAATTTTACAGCATAGATACATGTAAATACCCTACAACTGGTCCTGGTTCAAAGCCATGGAAGGGTCAGGAAGTCTGGCAGCATAGAGGCATCTTTCCACCTCTCCTAATTAGAAAACCCTCCGTGATGGCTATACAGCCTTGCTGAGAAGGTTGTGACATGCCCAGACTTGGTACAATTAGCATGGAGGGATGGGTCCTCCATCTTTCTGATTGTCAATTTCCTTTACAGACAGGGTTTTTTTTATTGAAACAAAAGGAGAGGCTCTGTGCATCCTGCTGCCTGCATGAGCCATCTGTCACAGACACCTTGGGCAGCGCAGCCACGGGCAGCATGAGGAACGCTTTGATCAACTGCAGCCAACAAGAAAGAGCCTGCCTCTTGTTTTCCTTCAGAGGAAGCTGAGCATCTCGCCTGACGTTTCCCCTCCAAGGGACATTTTTACAAGGAATTTAATTGAGCCTCTTAGACTTGGTAGAGGAATCAGTTACCATCACTGTTACCATCAGCCAAAAGGAGTTGGATGAGGCTCAAATTGAGGAAACACCATATAAGCAAAAATCTGGGAGAATTATTGAGCAGATTCAAGGTTTGGGTTTTTAAAGGTTTATTTATACCTACATCAACCCAGGCCGCACTCAAGGTGGCTTGCACAACTGAGCACAGTGATGTATAATGATGGGAAGATGAAAAGAAGGACCAAAGGAAAGAGAAAGCAGGAGAAGAGGACAAGGGTTAGCCAGCCACACAAATCTGGAGAACCACGAGTCGGACCTGGCTTGTCTTGTTAGCCAGAGCGAAGAGAACATGGTCAGAAACTCAGACTGCTCCTGGTGGTGGTAATGAGGGAGAATCTGTTACCTCAAAGAGGTTCCCAGTTCTTAGGTCCAGAGACATCTGTACATTATCTTCCAGGAGATTGGCACTCTGCACCTTCTATTCCACCGCAAGGAACCACTGATGACCGGATGCCAGACAGTGAGCTATGTACATGTTCAGCTATGTTCAGTGAGCTATGTACTATGTACATGTTCATGGCGACATAGTTCTGGTCTCCATTCCCTAGGATCCTAAGATCCGAAAGAGTGGTAACATTCATACAGTCACATGCCTAATAAACAGCGGGGGGCTGCAAGGTAAGTCTCCAGTCTCGCCAGTGGTCACTTCATTCCCATATGCCCGAGGGTTCCCTCTCCTGCCTCAACTTTGGGTCAGGTGAACACAGGACCTGCCCCGTGTCTCTCGGAAACTCTAATCAGATCCTTGGGGCACTCACTTACATGGTCTCAAGGGGTAGCCTCTCCATTCAACGTTGACCCAGGGTAGGATGTTATGGTTAGGGAGGCTTGGAAAAGTAAATCCCACTTTATCTGTGTGTAGCATGGAAATTAACCATAACAGCAGCTAGCACATCTCTGCCCATGGACCAGGCTTTTTTCTGAGCACACCCCATGTATCAGTCATGTGATCACAAAGCATTTGAAGAAGGTAAGAGCCCGGGGTACCTGGAAGGACAGTAAGGCACAGAGAACCCTTAAGATCTAGGCAGCCCTGGGTGCCACCTCATCAGCTTCCCCGCCTTACTTGCATCCAGCAGAGTGCACCTGCATTCATAGTGTGGAAACTCCTTCTTCCAATGGAACTGTAAATCATGGTTTGGTCAAGATGACTATTGGGAAGGAACTCAGGCAGACAAGGCCACCTTCTAAGTTACACCCAAGCACGCTCTAGGCTCTTGTGTGACACACCCACAGAATGCATACCCCACCCTGGGGATCTGGCACCTTCCCCCAGCAGGAGCAAAGAGCATGGCCTTGCTCCCTGAATAACCTCAAACCTCACAAGGCCATGATATAGAAAACACCTACAACTTGAGAGATTCTGACAACCAAAGAGTACAACTTTTCAAAGTTAAAGTAAGCTTGATTTTACTGCAGGACTGGGAGCAGGCCTTAGTGAGAGATACTTTCCACCTCTGGCTGCACAAGGTGTTGTGCTGAGTGCTCCCTGGAATGTATTACTTCATTCACCCGGGAACCCTTGAGTTTTACATTATGGGACCCACTTTAGAATACAAACAAGGGAGTTTGGAAAGTCACTGTCTATGACAAAAGGACAGACATGGGGTTTCAAATCAGATGCTTGGATTCTGGGTCCCACTGTCTTATAACTGATTTTTTACCTTTGACAGTGTTGGCATCTGGAGCTAGGTAAGTCTTTACTGCTGGGGTGTAGGGTTCTGATGTCTCTCGCTACCTGAGCTGACTTCTGGTGTATCAGAAGTAGATCCTCTTCCTAGTCACGATAATTCAAATGTCTTCAGACATTGCTAGGTGTCTCCTAAGGGACCAATCACATCTGCTCCACACATCTATCCCCACACAGCCATGTCTTACTTGGCTCAGCCTGTGTCCCTACTGTCCTCAGCACCAGAAAAGATGATGGGATTCACTTTAGGAACAGGTGCATTCTCAAAGTGTTTCTGTAAGCACAAGGCTATAACGGTTTTAAGATGATGGTCCTCGCTTAATAAAATCTTATTTTCCCCATTTGCATTCATTACGGAGTTATGGCTATGATTATATTAACCGTAATATCCTAATAAATTCTTGCCTAAAGATGCACCAAACACATCAGGATAAATTAAAACTTTCTCTTCAAATTTGAAAAATGCCACTCAAACCCTGAGATAAATGTGTGGGGGGATGGGAAGGCTCCTCAGACTGGTTGGCACAGTGGCCTAAAGATGTCAAAGCTGGGATAATGTTGGAGCTTAAAACTCCAGAGCTCCTGGGGGGATCGGAGGTCACAGGATACTTCTGGGATTTATAGGGATTAGAAAGTACCCCCACACCTACCATGGGAACTACAAAGTAAAAATCATAAAACTTAGCTTTGAAGAGCAGAGAATGTCCTTTGTCTCTATGTGGACTTGAACTTGCAGTCCTAGCTGGGTGACCTTGGGGGTAGCTTGATTTTGCCAGAAAAACTATGCCTTGCATGGAAGGCACATGGTCCCGGACAGCCACTGTCAGGATATGGTTCTTGAGGCAGAAGGCGAGGCCCAGCATTACAGGCTGAATGTGAAATGTCTCCACAGGCTCACATGTGAACACTTGGCTCCCAACTAGTGCTGATGTTTGGGGAGGGTGTGTGGAACCTTCAGGAGGTGAGGGTTCTAGTAGAGGAAGGAAGTTTGGTGGAGGTGGGCCTGGCATAGCTTCCCACCCAAGTTTATATTCTCTTTCCTTTTGCTGGCCCACCCCCATCTCTTCTTCTGGCCCAAAGAGATGTGAAAAGTTTTGCCACCTGTGATGGGACTCAGCTCTAGGCATCATGCTTTCTCTGTCATGATGGACTGTATCCCTCAAAACTGTGAGCCGGAATAAACCTCTTCTTCCTTAAGGTGTTGGTGTCTGTCCCAGGTGGTTCAGAGATGGATCTTCTAGATCCCTCTGGTCCCACCACTTGCCACCTGGGTGACTGGGCAAACAGTTTAGCGTCTATGCCTCAGTTTCCTCCTCTGCAAAGTGGGGTAATACTAGACTCCTGGGTTCCTTATGAGAATGCAATGAAGTAATTCATAAGGAATACTCAACACGGTGCCTGGTGCCTAATAAAACACTCAAATGAATAGTGCTATTATTTTTTCATTAAGCTTTCTATTTTGAGATAATTGTAGAGTCATGTGCAATTAAAAAAAAAGTCACAGAGAGAGATCTTATACACTCTTAATGCAGTTGTCCCCAGTGGCAACATCCTGCCAAACCATAACACAGTATTACAACTGGGATCTAATCAAGACTGAAGAGTTCTGCCACCCCAGCACCCCTGTGACTGATGCAGTTATCTTTATCTCTTCAAAGATCAGTAGAGGCTGACTGAATAACTAGAGGGTGGTTGGCCCTGGGAGCAAGGGATAGGAAAAGTACATTTACAATATCACAGAGGGGAACCCACACTTTGGAAGTCTCTCCCTCCATGCTCCAAAGAGATCATGAGTGTTTCCATATACTCTGATGCACCTGCTGCAGAACTCCCTTTGAAATCCAGATTATCATACATTGCATAACAATGCTGCTGATTTCTCCATAAAGAACTTAAGTCAGCTCTGTGTCACTGAGAGACAGAGCACAGCTCAGACTGTGTTTCTATAAATAGACCTGTGAGTGCAGATGGAATTAGAGGACCTCTCTCCTGC
This sequence comes from Peromyscus attwateri, assembly GCA_902168425.1. NCBI lineage: Eukaryota > Metazoa > Chordata > Mammalia > Rodentia > Cricetidae > Peromyscus > Peromyscus attwateri. The sequence continues at coordinate 16,811 of CABHPP010137981.1, forward strand.
TTGGGGTCCTCCAGTGGCTGCTTTGAGTACTTAGACTAAGACCCAATGCAGAACCTTGTGACTCACCTCATCAGGGTCTGACCCTCCTCTTGCCTCCCACCTGAATTGCTGAACATGTTCCTCTGCAATAAGCTTTCTATTTACTTTTCTAAAATACTGATTTAATTTTTATTTATGTGTATATGTGTACCTGTGTGAGTTTATGTGTACCACATGTTTGCAGGTCCCCATGAAGGCCAGAAGAGGGCACTGGATTCCCTGAGACTATAGTTATGGTGTGAGCTACCCAGTGTGGGTGCAGAAAGTGCTCTTAACTATGTGGCCATCTCTCCAGTCTCCAGTTTTTCAATTTTTGATCACTCTGAAGTTGCTGGGGTCTCCAGACATTCCTCCATTGTATACAACTCCCCAAAGACTTCAGTACCACTGGCTCCTGATGGATGCTGGGATTTCCCATGTACCTGCTGGCAGCCCTGTTGAAGCTGAACATCTGCCCTCTGGTTTCTCATATAGTCGCCTTTGGCTTTCTTCCTGGTATCAATCCCCCACTGCACAATTCAGGTTTTATGTAACGCCTTGTTTATTCTGTATCTTCTCTGAGTAATATGCAACCAGAAAAGGGGAGACCTCGCCTAGCTTCACCCCTTCATTCTTCACACTCAGAGCAATACCTGGCATGTACTAGATAGTGTCTGAGTGTTGAAAAAACTCAATGGAAGAAAAGTAGCAAGAAGGGAAAGTGACTTTTTGAGTACTTATTGGATGAAACAAAAATTTAGGTGGTGGTGAGGTCCACAATTCTTCAGCTTCACGAGCAATCAAACCTAGATCAAAATCATTTCATCTAAACCATGTGAGAATTGACAGTTTCTATCACTGTAACATCTGTGGGTGTGGTCATGTGACAGAATGTTGGCTTCTGATAGCCTTTGGTAACTTGAGTTAGTTTGGGATCTAATGTCTCTTACCTTCTTACTAGTGCAAAGAAACAACTAACCAACTAGGATTGGTTACTAATAGGGCAGTTTGGGGGCAATGGTCAACCAGATGTCCGTAGAAGGAAGGTAGATCTCAGGTGTTATACAGTTAGCAAGTGTGGGTTTTATGCTGGGAAGGGGTCATTCAAATAGGAAGGTGGGCCTGTCTCATGGACTCTTTCGTGGAATGGTCTTCGGTATCTATTCCAGTGATTCCAAGTACAGCTGTCTGAAGAAGGAAAAATGGTATAGAGTCAAATTCACAATTGTTGAAAAAGGAAATTCACAATTTCCTTTAGTATTGCCTTGGGAGGGATGGCTATCAGTTAGGGACAGAGAGATGCCTGCCTAGGAAAAGTATCTCATCACAGATCTAACTAAGATGCATGGCAGAGTCTCTGCTTTGCCTTGGGCTGGTTTGATTGACCACCAAGACTCCACATGCTTCATCTGCCAATCAGATACAATGGTGGCACCTGTATCATAAGGATGCCCTCAAGCAGAGCGTGGTGTGGATTGAATGAGAAATGTCCCCCACAGACTTGTGCATTTCAACACTTGGTTCCCAGGTGGTGGCACTGTAAGGGGAATTATGGAACCTTTAGGAAGTGAAGCTTTTGCTGGAGGAAATGTGTCACTGGGGGTGGGCTTTGCGTGTTTATAGCTTCAGTCCATTTCCTGTTTTGTCTCTGCTTCTTGTATGTGAACAAAAATGTGGTCCAGGTAGGCTTTCCGGTTCTGCTGTCATGGCTTCCCCACCATAATGGATGCTATCCCTTTGGGACTGTGAGCCAAAATAAACCCCATCCACCTCTAAGCTGCTTCTCACAGAGAGGTAACTAATAACAAAGGAAGTGACATCAATACTAACCACCCTGTATACCGGGTCAGGGCAGTGGCATGTTATGAAATGCTTAGCTACTGGCTCTGAAACATAAGCCAGCCTCATTTCACAGTGTTTTTCCAGTCCAGTGGCATAAGGCATACTGGTATAGTTACAAACATGAACCCAGATATGAAAAGGGACGGCAGCAGCATCTCATGAGTGCTGGCATGAGTTGCCTCTAACACATAGCCTTAGGGCACACTCCTCCCTTCTGGGTCTGGTCCACGATTACCAGAAGCAGAATGATGGGCTGGTGGGTGAGGCAGGAACAGGGGAGACATCTGTAAGGACTGGAGCAGAAAGGGAAGAATTGAAAAGGGAAGCAGAGGGGAGGTCCCATCAGGACTCATGCTGACGTCCATGGGGATGTGCTGGTGCCAGCAAGGATTAAGTCTTAGTTCCTCAGTGGTGGCAATTCAGGGGCAGAAAAGGTGGAGCAGAGGAAAGTGTCGCCTGTGCAGGGCAACCAGAGCGACAGACAGCATTAAGGAAGTAGTGCTGTTGGTGGACACAAGGAAGGGCTATCTCAGAGCCCAGATGGGTGTGAACTGGAGATTGCTTCTAAAAGATAATGCAAGGTGCTGGGGGTGGGGTGGGTGGCAGTCAAGTTAGTACAGTGCTTGCCACACAAGTGTGAGGCCCTGTGTTTGGATTCTCAGTATCCACAGAAAAGCTGATTGTAGTGGCATAATGTGTAACACAGCACTGGGGAGGTAGAGGAGTATTTGTTCCTAGAACTCTGTCCAGCTAGCCCTTAGCTGAATTAAGAGATTCAGCTTCAGCAAGAGACCCTGTCTGAAAACAGGGTGGAAAGAACTCAGAGGGGACACTGTGTGCTGATGTGTAGTCTGCACACATGTGCACATGCCCATATGAACATGTATATGTAACACACACACACACACACACACACACACACACACACACACACTACAGAAGAAAATGCTGGAGCCACAGGAGCCTTGGAGAAGTGTAGAGGTTGAGGACGGATCCCTAGCCAAGGCAGGATTAAGGGGCTGAAGTCCCAGGCGGTACTGAAGTCAGCAAGGCAGAAAATCAGAAGAGGACTGCTGGTGAGGATAAGATTCAGAGCCCGATGTTTGCAAATGCAGACGGAGATACAGCCAAGGACTAAAACACAACCTCCCTCCCACCCTCCCTGGTGGGGGAAGACAATGATCCAGGAACAAAAATGATCACAATTTAATGTTTTCCACTTAAGGGTTTGTCACAGGTGACTTTTAAAAGCCCTGCCTCGGGAACTATGGAAATTGGCTCCCAGTTTTCTCAGTGATTCCAAAACCAGTGCGGCTAGGGAAGGAAGACTCGCTAGTCCGACCGCATCATTAAAAGGCAGCCTGCTGTACAATCTTGACTGTAGCGATAAGCGACAGCTAATTGCGGTTGGAACAAAGAACTTCCTGGTGACACAAGAAATGAGAATCAGATTAGGTTATTAATATGCTGAATACATATTATTCACACGCCTAGACTTCATTTCAGAGCATGGGATCTAGGCCCCTGATCGTGCCCCAGCATGGGAAAACAATTCAAATTTACATTTCAAATGAAAAATCTAATTATTTGGTTAGCAGATGACCTCATGATTACAGATCTGGGAAGTCCACAACTAGTGACTAAATGGAAACCAGGGGTTTTATATTACAGAGACCTGCTCAGCCTCAGCTTAGACTCTTAGTGCCTCTGGGTAAAATCTCTGGGGTAGTAGTTAAATTTGGGGTTTTCTTAGTGCCGAAGTAGGGGGCGGGTAGGTGAGAGATAATTCAGGAGTCTGGGAAGACGGCCTAGGGTAGTGGTTTTCAACCTGTGAGTCATGACCCCTTTGGGGGTTCCATATCACATATCCTGTATATCAGATAGTTACATTAAGAGTCATAACAGTAGCTAAATTACAGTTACGAAGTAACAATGAGATAACTGTATAGTGGGGGTCACCACAGCACGAGGAACCGCATTAAAGGTCACAGCGTTAGGAAGGTTGAGAGTCACTGGCTTAGTGGGTAAGAGCCTTACTGTGCAAACATATGGAACTGAGCTTGAAACTCCAACTCTCACGTAAAAAACAAAACAAAACAAAACAGCATGCCTGGGTATACCTGTAACCTTAGCTCTGGGGAGGCAGAGACAGACAGGTCACAGGCACTCCCTGGGCAGCTAGCCTAGGTCACAGAGCAAGTTTCAGGTTCAGCACGAGACCCTGTCTCCCCAAACAGTAAAGACTGATAGAAGAGGGCACCCAGCATCTCCCTCTGGCCTTTGTATACATGCACACAGGCACGTACAAATGCATCACCACACGCCACACACCCACACATCCACACCAAAAGATAATTCATAAAATTCAGATGTATTCTTCCTGCTTAGAATTACTCTAGTGTCTGACCTTAAAGTGAACAACACCAATGCCATTTTTTAAAATGCACAAATAACCTCTAGGTAGCAGTTCCCTAGATAGTGAAGGTGTAAGATGTTCTGTGGGACAGAGATGAGTGTCGGACACTAAGGTCCAAGGTAAAGCCATCAGCTTCATTTTGATAATTCAGACTTTCCCAAACTCTCTTGATCACAGACCATTTGCTATTATTTTTTTTTTGTGACACACAGTAAAACGATATTTGGCTCCCCTGAGGCTGCTGTCCCTAGACAGGGCTGCTCACCAGGCTGGCCTGGCCGGCTCACGTGATGTTGGGTTTTGGGTGGGTTCTTCCCATTCTCTGATCAGAGTGACTCATTGTGTCTGAACTGGGCAAACAAATATGACATATTCTTTCCTTCCAGAGCTGAGAATTTGGGAGTGCATCAGGGTACCCTTGGGTCCAGTCCCCAGTGAGTCCCTAGAAACTTTTCCTAGGAGAGAATACTTCACATGTGTTGTTACGCTTGCTGCTTGGGGCAGTCAGTGTGACCTTTGCGACTGTGGGGATGGGGAGGGGGCTTGGGAAGCTCTCTGTGGTTCCCCAGAACACTGCCATGCACCTTCTTCTTGTGCTGATTCTACTTGGCGTTCATCCACTATAATAAGTCACGGACACTGTTGACATGATGCTGGGAGCACAGCCCTCTTGCTACACTCCTGAGTGCTTGCCAGGAGCTAGACACACTGCTGCACCCCCACACTAACCACTCTTTAGGTGTTTGTTGAATGAATTATAGGTTCTTTATTTACGAAGTGCTGTGCCAACACGGTAAAGCCCTTCTAAAGCGTGCAGCCTCAGCCTGCTCGGAGTTCACAAATCTAAAATAAACATTATCAGTCAAGGCAAAGCCAGAGACAAAATGCAGACAGGAAGCAGGGCAATCACAAACAAATGAGCATGGAGAAGAGAGTCACTGACATGCCCTCTCCAAGCAGGAAGCACGACACATACATATGTTTCTAATTTGAGAGGCAGAGTGTGGACAGACTCCAGAATGTTCCATTTCCAGAGACCAGAATCGTGAGGTCCCAGGAAAGCCTTTCCTACAAAGCTGATGGACTCATGTGGGCGAAGCCTTCATAGCTAATGAAGGAGAATCTCCTGACAATGGGGGTATTGCTCAGACAGACTGAGCCCTCAGCCTGTGCCCATCGGACGTGGAGCTTGTGTGGTAGGTTGTGAGCTCCAGTCCTTTGACTTCCACACAAGCTCAGACTCCACCCCCAATGGGCCATAATTTTAATTTAATCATGCCTTATTGCCCTGCCTTGAGTCCCAGCCTAAATATCAACTTCTAACACTCCTCTTCCCCTTTCTGCTTTGCCTCCCACAGCCAAACACTGTCTGGAAGGGTTAAGGGGAAATTCCAGAAATAAACAGGAAGTTTGAAGTTGTCCATACTATCCAGCTTCTTTTCTCTTGGGCCATGGATTGTGCCTCTGTCCAGCGTTTCCACACTGTATATGCTGCCCACCGGTTAGTAGCTCAGATAACTTGGTTATCAGATCTACTATAATAGTACACTGGCATGTTTGGGGTTCAAATAATCTATTTACTAATAGCTCTGGAGCACAAAAGTGGTAAATGTTCGGGGCTGGGGAGGTGGCTAGAGTATGGTAAAATACTGTGAGAGAGAGGAAGAGATGGCTCACACAACTTATGACAGCCTGCTGTATAACTGTTCTATTTTACTATCAGTCATTGTAGTTAATTACTAAGTGAAACCTACCATGGATATGTATACGCAGGGAGGTAGTATAGCGTTCCTAAGGCCTGGCACGATCTGCAGCTTCTGGAACCACTGTAGGGTCTGGAAATACAAACCCTGCAGGTGCACAGGGAAGAGGCTGCTGCAGTCCTTTCTGCAGCAACTCCTCTACTTCGCCTCTTTGAAGTTCAGTGAAACCCAGCTTGCTAGCTGCACCCCCAGCCCTGGGCACAGGTGGAGTCTTAGTTATGGGTGAGGCCAGCTCAGAAAGTACCAAGCCATGCCTGACTGACATGAAGCACTCTTTGGGGGCATGGTGCTTGGCAGCCAACTCTGGAGATGACATACCAGGTTTCAAGTCATGACTCTACCAGTGACTATCCAGTGTGGTGTGAGCTAGTTAACCCCCCAAATGTCACAGTATCCACAACAGGCAAATGGAAGCCACAGCAGCATCCACCTCATTGAGTTCTGTCAAGAAAGAGAACAGCAGTCTTGGTAGCTTTGGGCTCATAGTATTTGTTTGCAACCATCCACAGTATTGCAGGATGCCTCCCTCCAAGTCGGAAGAGAGGAGGAACAGGGAGGGGATGGGGAGTGGGGTAAATGAGAAGGCCTTTAGAGACAGATACCAATTGGGTCTAGAGGCATCCTCAGACTCCCCTTCAGCAGCAGTTTGCAGGAAGACAGTCCTCTAAAGCTACAACTTTCTGGAGATGCTTGCAAACACTACCTTTGTACCCTAGACATAAATGCTGCCAGTTTGTGGGGACCTTCCCATCTAACTGCTGATCTAACTGCTCAAGGTTGCTATGAATTTCACAACTGACCTTGGCGAGTTTGCCCTGCCTAAGCAACTGTTGAACTAGCAAGTGTGTGGGCGAATGAGTTGGGGAGGAGGAAAACAGAAATTCCCTTTGTGAATGAACACGCTCCATCAGAGGAAGTGGATCAGTTGCCACGCCAGCCTGTCTTCTTGGCTGGATATCCAAGAACCATGGAGAAAGCCTCTCAGTTATTCAGCCAGAGAGCATGAGGCAGCATGGGGTCCTCAGCTCGGTGGGTGGGGAAGTCAAACCTTCCTGGAGACATGGTGTGGAAGGGAGGCACGAGACAAGTGGCTCTTCCAGGGGACTGAATTACTGGTGTCTAATCTCTGTTTGGAAGGGGCTTTCTTCTCTCCCCTCACACAGCCATGACGAAGTACCCAGATGGTGACTCACTAACTTCATCTCCCCCTCTCATTCATCTTTTTTATTTCCAACTTGGGTTGCTAACTCACTGCTCCCCCATCCCCCTGCAGTGATAACTTACACCCGAGTGGCTGCAGGTCTCAAGCTATTGAAGCCTTCCTTTATGTCTCTTAAGGACACGGGCAGGGCTGTTTGACAGAGAGCCTGACAAGGGGGCTGTGTGGAGAGTGGGAGGTGAGGCAGGAGCCCCAGTCCAGCACTGGGACTGGGTTTTGATGGATTCTCTTGAGCATGTCACTGGGCTGCTAATGAGGGCAATCGGCAGTGACTGGCCACCCCTCAAGTTAGAACCCACGATTTACTCTAACCCCAAACTCTGCTGTCACACACACATATACAAACACATATGCACATACACACATGCCCACACCCTTGTGAACACACACATGCATGCACATGCATGCACACATGGACACACAAACACATACACACAGAGACTATTTGAATAAACTGCTGTCCAAAAGGCCAGAGTCTTCCAGTGTGTGAGATAACAGAGGGTCCTCTCAACCAATCCAATCTGGATCTGATCTAGAATCTACTGAGGATGGAGAGAGAAAGCCCCACACATGATCACGGGTGTTTTCTAGGTCTCATGTCAAGAAGAGTCATCTTGACAAAGAATGGAGCAGCCCACACTTTTACAGGCAAACTCTGATGTGTTCTCCAGCCCACAGCCCTGTAAGGTAGAGATGGTCTTGGTAACTGGGACCCAGGGGGAGGAAGCAAAGCCTCAGTGAGCAAATGCATAATGAGTAGCACAGGAGCCCCTGGGACTGTGTCCTACTCCTCTGCCCTCCCATGAGGCTGAGCAGTCACTCCACCTGCCTGGGCTCTTGCCAAGTGTCAGTGGATAAGACAGTTAATTTGTTAGTATCAAAAGGTCCACATGACTTAGCTAGTTATACCCAGTACTAGGCACATACCATGCAATGGATCCTCTCTCTCTCTCTCTCTCTCTCTCTCTCTCTCTCTCTCTCTCTCTCTCTCTGAGACACGGCCTCTTAACATAGCCCAGGCTGTCCTGAAACACACAGAGATCCACCTGCCTCTCCCTTCCGAGTGCTGGGTTTCAGGTGTGGAATAGTTTTGCTTAAACAAGTTTCTCAGCTACAGGTCTTTGAAACATCTTTTGTGATTTATTTATTCTTTTTGTGTGAGTTCATGTGTACTACATACATGCAGGTGCTCACAGAGGCCAGAAAGGGTGTCAGATCCTTGGTACTGGAGGTATAGGTGGTTGTGAGCTGCCATGTGTACACTGAGGACTAAAACCAGGTCCTCTATAGGAGCAGTAAGTACTCATGACCACTGCAATCTTTATTATGTTAGTTCCCATTGTGAGTTTTAAAGAGACTATTGTAGTTTTTAACATATCCTGAATATTTCCAAGCAAGCAGGGAATTCTCATGTGTACTTATACGTGCACATATGAGCATGTGTGACTATGTTCTTGTGTGTATGCTGGGAACAGCTCTCAGCATCTCTCAGTTCTCTGGTTTAGAAAAATGTCATACAGGAGGAGGAGCTTGGTCCTACCTCAATTTGATGTGCCATTCTATGTTCAAGCCCATGGGAGGCCTGCCTCTCTCTGAATAGAGACAGAGGAGGACTGGGTGGATGGGGAAGGGGGGTAGATGGGAGTGTTTGTGGGGGGGAACAGGAGGAGATGGGGGGAACTGTGCTCGGTATGTAAATGAAGGAAAAATGTTAATAAAAAAAGAAAAAGAGAAAAAGGAAAATGGCTTGGAAAAGCTGTTCTATATTAACACTTGAGTCCTTCATGTAATCAGGGAAGTGAGTGTCCGTACACTTCAGAGACTGGAGCGCATGTCTATGAAGCTCAAAATAAGCACGTCTGAAACCACTAGTTAAATATCTGAAATGCATTTAAATGCAAATTATTTCTGAACTTATCACAAAAGCTATATAAAGTATCAGGAGATTGAGCCACAGTTGAATGGTAACAACTCATGACTCATCACACAATATCCATTTGGAGATAGCTTCCTCTTTGCATTTCACAGTGGGTCAGGTTGAAGATCTCAAAGGCAGTAAGCTATTAAAAAAATAAAAATTATCTTCGAGCAAGCCACATTCAAACATATATCCTCAGTACATGCATTAACACCTAAAATATAATCTGGGTAAGTGTGCCATATAGCTGCAAAATTGTGTTTCTGAATAATATCTACATAATTTTCAATAAACTAATAGTAAATTATCTATATCCCAGGTACCAAGAACAAATGGCCTTTTCTAGAATTAGTTTTCCCTCAGGAGTGAGGAAATGGAATCTATCTTCTGTAATAGGGAAAATTAAAAAAAAATCACCTTGCAGAATAGCAAACGGGCATTGGTGAATGCTGCTTGGGCCATACTACTATGGGCTCATCTCCGAATTTAGGGGAGCCTGGGATCAGAGGAAACATGGCATGGTTAGATGGTGTGTACATACAAGGTGACTGAGTTCCCTGGTGGCTTTATTACTATTTCTACCACAGTCAGAGTCACACTGTAGCTTCCTGAGGCTCCATCCTTCCTTGTGGGGAGGGCTATCCTGTGGGTCATAGGATGTTTAGAAACATCTCTAACATTCACCCACTAGACCTCAAAAACATCTGTGATTCCACCACACTGGCCGATAGATCTCCAGATGTTACCAACTGTCCCTTGCAGGCTGGCATGATTCCCAGTTGAGAATACTGGTTTACAGAGAGCATCCCATCTTTCAGGGATGAGTGACAGATGGAGCAAGTGGGGAGTGGGCTCTGTGGGGACAGAGTGGGTTTGTCCTTTGGGTCTTTCACCACTAGCTTTATAACCACCTTCCCGACATACCCTGAAACCTCAGTTTCTCCACATGAAAAGCAGAGAAAATAATCTCTACCTTCAAGCTCTTAGGGTAGGGAGGGGGTTATGCAAACATTTTGTTCACCCTCAAATTTCTCCCATCTAGGACAAACTCCCTGGCCTGATGGAGCACTTGACACTGGTCCTGGCTTGGGAGCGCACTGAATCACACCTGAACAGTTAAAGTGCACCAGGCCCCCTGTGTCCTGTTTCCTGTTTGTGTCATTTCCCTTTTTAACCTCCTTACATTTTTATTTCTTTGAGAAGTTCATATAAATTATTTTGGTCACATTCATCCCACTTCTCTCTTAACCCCTCCCCATATCACTAGAGCGGGAGCTCGGCCTCCTAGGCACCTGCATTTGACATCCAGGGCCCTCCTGCCTGGGTAAGCAGTAGCTTAGAGTCAGCTCTGGGTAGAACACTGCTTGCTGCTAGCCCTGAGTGGTCATATTCCACGTAGCTGTCCCTGGATCTCTGGTGACCAAATGCCCCTTGGGAGGCTGCTATCTTAGCTTGTGCTAAGGTGACTGTTTCAGGGTGGCTCTGAGTAGATGTGGCTCTAAATCTCAATAACTCACGTGCCCAGCCACCACTAGACCCACACCTGAAGACAATGCCCTTAGAAAACATTTAAGAGACTCCAGGCTTTGGGAGAGCCCTGGGTGTTCCCATACCGGCAGGAAGGTGCCAGAGAATCTGATTTAGCCATCACTACCCCTGATCCTCAGAAGAACCACAGGATGGCTCCTATTTATTCCTCCAGTCCTTCTCACCCTCCCAAGAAAGCAGTGGCATGGTTTCCATCTCCCCAGGAGGCCTGCAGGAGCATCTTCCCATCAGGTTCAGTCCCCTGAACTGAAAGAAGGAATCAAGGATGGAGCCTAACACAGAGAAAGGGCCCATGAGGTGATGAGATGGTGTGTGCAGATTCTAGAAGGTCCGTGCTCCCAAAGATGCCATCTCTATGCATCCTCCCCACCCAGTTCACATCTAGTGACCCAGATGAAGGTCAGAGCCAGGAGGATGAAGGTCTGCAGAAAGAGCCCAGCAATCTGTCAGGGTGGATGATGTTCTCAGGGGACCTCTCTGCACAGACTCAGTCCATTCAGAACAGCGATTTTTGTCTTCTCCCCTTCTGTGACTTCTCCAGAACCTAGACTGCCCCAGCTTGCTCCCAAATGATGCCATCCATACTGCCCATTGCTCCCAAACGCTTTTCTCCTCAACTTGCTACCCATTGGGGTAGCTTCCTAGAGATAAGGGCTTACCTGGAAACAGGAAGCTGAGTAGGATGTGGTTCAGAGAGCAAACTGACAACTGATGTGGGACTTTTTCTAGCCTGACCCGTGCGTGGGTTCAATCACCTTGGAAAGACATCTTCCCAAACCTACTTCCTTGCACAAACACCCATTCTAGAAATACAGTTCCTTTTATTTGGGACCCCAAACAAGCCCTGCCAACAGTCCCAGCCTCAGGCGACAGGGAAGGAAACACTGAACAGGAGTGACTGAGACCTCAGTGGAGGCCGTGGTTAGGTTCTCCACTAACAGGAGAATGAGAAGGAGGGCGTGGGCAGGGCAGTGTGGAATGTTCACCACCACCTCACGGTCAGCCTCTCCAGCCTGCCATGGGTACTGTCTCAGGTACACCGCTGTACCTGTTCTGCACCATAACATCTTGCAGTCAGCGTGGCCAGCTTGGTTTCATTAGTGTTTTCTAAGCATCGTTGGACAAGCCTCACTCAGTCTAGTTTGCTTTTGCTCGATTCCAGCTTCCGACTACCAGGTTTTCACCTCTGCATGAGGCTCTACCTGGCTTTGTTTGCAAGAGAAGGAACGTGCACCCCTGAGTCATCCACTCCTGGTTCTAAGTCTTTTCTGGAGTCTTTCTAACATGCCGAGAGAGATGCACTTGGCAGAAAGGAGCTGGTTACAGCTGATGACGACGACGTCTGCATCTTTAGAAGAAACTGAAAGAATATGGAAATGGCCTTTCGATGCCTCCCACCTCACTGTGAGGAATGATAAGCCTTCTCTATCGCAAAGATCTTCAAAGACATTTCAATCAAAGGAATCAACAGTGAACAGCTCTGCCCAACCCCGGCACACCAAAGTGAAACTCTGGAGTTCTAAAAGAATATTTTTTTTTGGCCTAGAGATCCAGCCACGCTAGCTGCAGAGGACCAGGCAACACATAAAACACTCACTGGCCCTCCCCCATGGGTTTAGCAATAAAAGACAGCCTTCTGGGGCTGAGCTCTGGGGAGGCAAAGATGTTTCTTTACTCTCGCAGGCAGTGGGTTTTCAACAAATGAATGCATTTTTGAATTAATTTCTATTTCATAGCAATTGGAACGTTATTGTTGACTTGCTCAAATAAATTGTATCATCCTGAAACACAAATTGGATGCCACCTCCTTCCTGAAAACCCCGGGAGACCCGAGGCACCTCTTGGAATAAAATCTAAGCTCCTATCTTACCTTGCAAGGCCTGTGTGATGAACCCCTCCCAGGACGTGCTGCTGTTCAGTCTGTCATATCCTTGCTGGGAGCTGGGGTTAACCCCATCACATCCCCTGTTCCTTGGTGGAAAACGATTCTTGTCTGATACATGCCACTCTGGCTTTGGAGTCCCAGAGATTCAGCTTGCTGCCTCCCATCTTCTTCACACCAAGCAGAATGGCCCCTGCAGGCTCTAAACTGACCATAGGAGTCTTCTGCCTATGGTCCTCAACATCTGCCCTCATCACAAGAGGCGTTTGGTTGACTTAAATCCCCCAGAGCATGCACCTTGCCTTCTTCTCTACCCAGGGTTTCTGTTTCCTTTCCTGAGCCCCACCTCATCTGACTGCTACCTGTGTGCACGTCTCTGAGGTGACAGGGTTCTCTCCGACAGTCTTCCTGCCCTGGTTCCTGCTTACTGCTTTGTTGTTGTTGTTGTTTTAAATTTTGCAGTGCTGGAGAAGTGTTCCATGAGTTTTGTTCCCAGTCCTGCTCAACTTCTTTGAGTAGATGTATCGCCCTCATAGCCTCCTGAAGTCAGTTCCTCTCCCTGCCCCTTGTCACAGGACAGAGCAGTGCCCGACGAGACTATAGGAAACTACAACAACCAGCACAGGGTCTTACTATGGTGGAAGAGGTCACAGGCTTCTTGTCCACTTAAACATCCTAACTATCTGAGGGAATAGACCTGGACTATTCTCGGCCCCAGGGCTGATCGTGCAGGGCAGTGCTCCACTGCAGTCCTGAGCACAGGATAAACCTGAGTAGTCTTCCTTAGCTGTGAGTCACAAGCATGGTGCCAAGCGAGACAGTGAAACACTCTTGTAGTGAGTGGTCCCTGTGGCTGAACTCTGAGGTGCCTACCCTCTGCAGAGGGCCCTCAGTGTCTGTCATAGCTTTTCCCTGGGTATTTCCCTGAGACTCCAGGTTGACTCGGCAGGGGCCCTTCAACAACAGTAGCTTCCACACCACAGGCCAATTCCCACTACCACCCCTCTGGGCCTTGGGACTAGCATCGCCCTGGGGATCCCCAAAGTCTAGCCCGTCTCATGCTGCACATGCCCCATTTGGAGGGGTCCTCTTTCTAGTTGAGCTAACCTTTAACCCCAACCCCACAGCAATAGTGCTGAAACCCAGATTCTTACTCAGTCTTTTTAAATTAGTCTAATTGGCCTCAACTTTGGTCTAGGGTCGAGGAGAATCTCTCATGAAAATAACCCAGTCATTTTCTTCCCTCATTGCTCTCTAACGCCCTTCCAGAGCAAGAAGAGTTCAAGGCTACTGTCTGCTCTCGTCTGCTCCTCTCTTCCCAGTGCACAGCTCAGGTCCCTGACCTGCTCAGTCTTACAACACGATCAAAATGGGAGACAACCTCATGCATATCAGTGAAGGCAAATGGTTGCCAACTGGGTGGTGGTAGCTGGGATGCAGGCTATGTCTGCATATATGTGCAGGACCTAGTTCCAGTGGAGTGGCCTCCATACTTATTTTCTAGGGATAATTAAGTATCAGTGACATATTCTGAGAGATGGAGTAAGAGACGTTGGCAAGTGACTTCATTTTTCTTTTTTGTAGATTGAGGGATTGGACAGTGTGGCTTGAAGGCTATTCCAGGTCTGATGTATCACAGTATACAGAAGTTTGGAAGAAGAAGAGGCTTTAAAGCAGCTATGGAGTGGAGGAAAGGGACCCAAGGGTAAGGAGCTTGTTGCACAAGCTTCAGGACCTGAGTTCGAATCCCCAGAACCCATGTGAAGGTATCTGTAATCGCAGTGTCCCTACAGTGAGATGGGAGGTAGAGACAGGAGAATCCTAGATGTTTGTGGGTCAGCTGGCCTGGTGTACACAATAAATGACACCCTGAAGTGTCCTCTGACCTCCACAGACTTGCTTATTGCACACAAGCCTCCACTCCCCATCCCCCTTCAAATACAGACACTCACCAAATGAAACAGCAGCCGTGACAAAGTCAATCACACTGCAGTTAGGCAACGAAAGTGAGAAAGACAATTAGGCCCCCCTGGCCCGAATTTGATCTCTGAACATGTATGGATTCCAGAGTACCGGCCAGCACGCTGGCGTGCAAGGCGCAGGATGGAGGATGGAGTGAAGCTGAAGGACACCGATTCTCTCACCTGCCACCAGGAGAGCTGAGCCTCTTAGAGGACGCTGCACTAATGAAATTCAGAAGAAATCTGTTTCCATAGCCTGGAGTGAGGAGGCAGCTTTGCTTAGTGAACCAAATACATAATCAGCCCGGAGCCCCTGGGCAGTCTAATCCAGGTGTGTGGCTGCTGCAGCCACAATGCTGTTTAACCTCTCTATGCCTCAGTTTCACCAGCTGCACCCAGCAGATAAGGCCAGGCAGCCAAATGACTGCTTAGACACGTGGGGAGCCCAGGTGGAAAGAGTCCAGTGGAGATGCTCCCAGGAGCTGGGGTGGGGAGGGGCCTCAGGCAAATCCTGAATTACCTTCCTTAAGCAGCCAGAAGATAACTGTTCATTTGTTTCTCACGCTGTCTCTCTGCTGTCTATGTTTCAAGTGCTTGTGTCTAAGGAGACTTAGAAGGCAGTTTTCTTCAGCTCTCCGCTGAGCGTCAGCAGTGATGAAAAAGGAAATCGGAGGACTTTTCTCTTAATATGTTAGAAACTCTTGAGTTACCTCATTTGACAATCTCAGCTCACCTCTACGACAGGTGCTCGTTCCTAATTGTGCTTGTTCCTACTTGTGAGTTGACCGGGGTGTAAACGGTTAATATTAACTCAGTGCTTCTACAACATGGCTTCACAGTGGCATGTCTTTGGAGTTTTACGAGCACACTGGCGCTTGGTCACACTCCAAGACCCTCTGACTTAACTGCTTTCAAATGTGGCTTGAGCTTGTGGGGTGGGAGTTCAAAGGCTCCCCGGGGTGATTCTAACACCAGCAAATTTGAGAACTACAAATGCCACCTTGAAGGTCACAGATCTTTAAGGCGGAAATGCCGGCCTTGCTGACTGCAGGCCAGCCGGCTTCCTCCTATCAAAAGTTATCTCCTGTGCCTGCCGGCTTCAGTCTTCTTCAGTCTTCCGAAGACGCCTTCATCTCTGGGCCTGAAGTCTGCTTTCTGGGAAACAAGCAAATACTCAGGCCTGTGGCATTTCAGAGTCATCTGATGTCTAGACAGGGATGGAGCAAAGACACCTGGGCCATAGCTGCCTTGCGCTCGGGAGCCTTGAAAGCAACAAAACCCTGCAACTGTGAGGTCTGTGGGTTGGGTGGACAGGCTTTCCCAATCCAAAGGGTAGCACTTACCGTGACAAGCATGGTTAGGCACAGAATGGAACCCAGAAAGGCCTGTAGTAAAATCAGCTCAGAGGTCACCTTCAGTGTGTGAATTAACGAAGCAAATAAGCTATAGTGATTCAAATAGGAACTGCGTGTATTTGTGCCTCTGTGTGTGTGTGTGTGTGTGTGTGTGTATGTAAGTTCCTCTGTGTGGGGTATGTGTATATCTGCCTGTGTGTGTATGTGCCTGTGTGTGGTGTGTGTGAGAGTGTCTGTGTATGAAGGGGTACATGTTAATGGGTGTGTGAAGGTATACTCGTGGGTCCCAGAAGTCAATCTTGGTTGTTCTTCAGGGGCCACAGGCCTTGTGTTTTGAGACAGTGTCACTGGCTGGGATCTGGGAGTCACCTATTATGCTAGACTGACTAATCAGGGAGCCTCAGGGACCCACTGGTTTCTGTCTCTCCAGTGCTGGGGTGACAATTATGTGCCACCATGCCTGGCTCTTTCTGCGGGTGCTTGGAATCAAACACAGGTGCCGATACTTCAGCAGCAAGCATTTAACCCACTGAGTCGTTTCCCCAACCTGGAGCTGCCTTGGACCCGTGTTCCAGAGGATGTTCCAATATCGCTGGAAGGTGAGTTAAAACAACTCTTAGGACCTGCTCCAGTGCTTATGCCCCAGTAGACATGGGCTGACTAGTCCCCGGGTAATGATGATGGTGGAGGGACACACTTGGATGGCTTTCCTGACAGGTGAGCCTTCCAACAGAACATTGCTGACACCCACCTGTACAGCTGCTAGCCGGGCCCCAGGATCTACTTTCACCTCTGTTTTAACTGCTTGGGGCTTAAGCTATTAGGTTGGTATGCGGCAGACACTGACTGAGGGCACACCCCACTTACAGCTTTCACACAATCAGGAGACAGTGCTATGATCATTCTCATTCTAAGAAAGAGAAAAACAGAAGTTGAGATTCAAATAATCCCCAAGGTGACACCTGACAAGGTTGTATAGGAAATGGAGAGTACTCAATCTTTCTGTACCTACGAGAATGGAAATGTCACACGGTTCATCCGAAAGCAAAGTCAAAAGTTGAAGAAAGACCTTCACCAACCCTACATCTGACAGAGGACTGATATCCAAAGTATATAAAGAACTTAAGAAACTAGACATCAAAATACGGAACAATCCAATTAAAAAATGGGCTAAAGAGCTAAACAGAGAATTCTCAAAAGAAGAATCACAAATGGCTGAAAGGTATTTAAAGAAATGCTCAACATCTTTAATCATCAGAGAAATGCAAATCAAAATGACTCTGAGATACCACCTTACACCTGTCTGAATGGCTAAGATCAAAAACACTAATGGCAGTCTATGTTGGAGAGAATGTGGAGCAAAGGGAACACTCCTCCACCATTGGTGGGAATGCAAACTTGTACAACCACTGTGGAAATCAGTATGGCGGTTTCTCAGAAAATTGGGAATCGATCTACCTCAAGACCCAGCCGTACCACTCTTGGGCATATACCCAAGGAATGCTCAATCATACCACAAAGATACATGCTCAACTATGTTCATAGCAGTACTATTTGTAATAGCCAGAACCTGGAAACAACCTAGATGCCCGTCAGCTGAAGAATGGATTAAGAAAATGTGGTACATATACACAATGGAGTACTACTCAGCAGAGAAAAACAATGACAGCATGAAATTTGCAGGAAAATGGATGGAACTAGAAAATCTCATCCTGAGTGAGGTAACCCAAACCCAGAAGAATAAACATGGTATGTACTCACTCATAAGTGGATTCTAGATATAAAACAAAGAACAATCAGACTGCAACCCACAGAATCAGGGAGGCTATATAGCAGGGGGGACTCTAGGATGACTGTGGCTTATAATAAGTTTTGGTTTTACTCAATTATTGGGCAAGCCTCAATGAAACATTTCACTATTAGGATAAGAATTTATACTGTATCAAGCTGATAATAGAAAAATAAATAAATAATTAAAAATGGGAAAAAATTGAAGCTTGGTAGGTCTGCCTCCAAAGCTTGGGGCTCAACCCAAGCCATCTGTACCTTTTCACTCAGGCCATTCCTTGGCCATGTGAGCCACTGGCTGATGGACCAGTGACAGGAGAAGGAAGATGGTAGATATGAAGGTATGCATGATGACTCATGACATGCCTCTAAATCTTAGTACTAAGGAAGTAGGAAGACTCATGAATTTGAAAGCAGCCTGGACTGCAGAGTGAGACTCTACCTCAAGCAAACAGATGATCAAAAACCAAACTCAGGACTGGAGACACATGCTATCCCAAGTGTGGATCAGTCCCCTGCCCTACCAGCTGTGATGTTCATTGGCTCCCACTAGGATCATTATAAACAAGATAATACTCTAAATAACTATCCAGCCTGGATGTGTTTGTACCTCCCAAATGTCTTACGATCATCAACTTTAAGATAGGTCTATTTCCAGATGGAAACAGCCTTTTCACATTCAGGCATCTTGGTCTAATTGCCTTGGAGCCATGCATTGGTTAGAAATGAGGCAGAGGCCATGTGACTGAAGGAAGACATACAAGCAAGGAAAACCTGAGTGCTGGGAGTATTCCCACTTCATGGCCATGTTCTTAACCACAGACTCAAAACCTGACCTAGAACTTGCCCAGAGGAGAGTGAGTTGCATGGGAGAAAATGTGAGTATGTGTTTGATGCTGAGGTCCTTCCGTGTTTTCAGTTTGTGGTCGTTTGAAGGAGAATGGCTCCCAGAGGCTCATATATTTGGATACTTGGTCCCCAGTGGAACTGTTGGAAGGATTAGGAGGCGTGGCCTTGATGGGAGGAAGTGAAGTGTATCACTGGGAATGGGCTTTGGAGTTTCAAAGACTTCCACCATTCCCAGTGTATGCTCTCACCTCCTTGTGGATTAAGATGTGAGCTCTCAGGGGTTCCTGTCACCATGCCTTTGCTTTGCCCTCATGGACTCTAATCCTCTGAAATCATAAACCCAATTAAAAGCTTTCTTTTATAAGGTGCCTTAGTCACTGTGTTTTGTTACAGAAATAGGAACACAACTATGACAGAGTCCAAGAACCCAGGTGCCTCCGTTACTATACACTTGGCGCAATGTATTGTCAGACTGGCTAGCTCTGGAATCGCTTGGGAGTCTCACCTCCTGGTTCATGTGTAAGGATGTTTCCAAAGAGCTTAACTGGGAAGAGGAGACCCATTTCAGATACGGGAATCACCATCCCGTGGGTGGGGGATCCAGGACTGAATCAGCAAGCTGAGCACCAACATCCATTTCTCTCTGCTTTTTGATTGTGGATAAAATGTGACCAGATGCCTTCTGTTCACACTGCCACGCTTTTCCCAGCCTGATGGAACTTCCCTCCTCCAACTGTGAGTCGACTAAACCCTTTTCAAGTTGCCTTTGTCAGGAACTTTGCCCCAGCAATGAGCAAAGCCACTCACAGAAGCATCCAGCTCATATTTGTGAAGTTAAGTGAGATAATCATAAATGTTTACGGTAGACTCTGGAATACCATAAATATTCCTGAAATGCTGGTACCACCATCAGTATAGCACTACATCTTGGGGACCCCTCTGGCCTTCAGCCGATTTATTTATTGTCAGTGAAGACAATAAACATTCTTTATGTGTCAAGGACTATAATGGTTTGAATGTAAAATCTCATCCATCGGTTCACACGTTTAACCCCTTTGTCCCCAGATGGTGGTGCTGTTTGCGGGGAGAGCTATAGAGCTTTCAGGAGGTGGAGCCTTGCTGGAGGAGGTGGGTCACCTGTGGCAAGACTTGGCCACCACTTCCTATTTCCTTCCTACTTCCTGACTGTGAGTTGTGAGCAGCCTGCCTCTTGGGACTTGCCTGCCTGAGGCCATGTTTTTCACACTGTGATGAAACGATTCCCTCAAACTGTGAGCCAAAACAAACCCCTTTACCCTGAAGTGGCTTCTTGTCATGTGCTTTGCCGCATCGACAACGAATATAACTAATGTGGGATCCCAGGAGGTTGGCAGAAACACAGTAGGTACGTAGTAAAGTCAGTTTCTGTCTTCCTTCCAGACCCCCCCCCCACCAGTTATCTGTGCATCTCCTACTATGTCAACGTGAGCAGAGTGACACACGCCATTTACATTGATCTGCTATGCTTTCTGTCTTGCCTCATACTCCCTTTGGAGACCATTCCAAACCGGGACCCCCACTTGCCCAACTGACTCTGTCTCCCACTCCGTTCCTGTCTTCCCATATTGACAAATCTGCAGCCAGCAGATTCCATTCACAGTGAGAGAGAATCATTACCACCCGCTAATATTTTTATAGAATTTCATAAACTTGGTCATTCATGAATCATTTACAGTACTTTATTCCAATGAAGAGTTCACAAATCACTCAAACACTGGCAAAACGCATAATAATGAGTGATATTTCAGGAGGCTTTGCATTAATATGTCAGCTCCCAATACTGCAAGAGCTAAATTATTTTTCCAGGTGCTACTTCGGGTCAGAACCACAGGAAGCTCTTTTGGGCACTGGGGCAGGGGATTGTGGTAGGACGGCAGGAAGTCACAGAACAGGATGGGACTTAAGCCATTGATCACATAGCCTGTCAGACCCTCTCTCAGCCCAAGTCCGATAGGTCCTAGGAAAGAGGCTAAGGAATCTGGA
>CABHPP010137982.1:0-12326 GCA_902168425.1 Peromyscus attwateri
GGCAGGAGGCGTAGGGCATGGGCGAGGGCGGCTGCGGCAGGGGCCAGGAGTTGTTGAGGAAACCCGACTGCAGGTACTTGGGCGGCGCCAGGTAGCCGTAGCCATCGGCCCCCGCGCCCGCCACGCCGCAGCCACCCGCCGCTCCTCCGGACCCGAAGAGCCCCTTGCCCGGCTGGAAGTGAGCGGGCGGCGGCCGGAAGGGCCGCTTCATGCGGCGGCGGCGCCGGTAGTTGCCCTTCTCGAACATGTCCTCGCAGGCCGGGTCGAGCGTCCAGTAGTTGCCCTTGCGCTCGCCGCCGCCCTCGCGCGGCACCTTGATGAAGCACTCGTTGAGGCTGAGGTTGTGGCGGATGCTATTCTGCCAACCCTTCTTGTTCTTCTCGTAGAACGGGAACTTGGCGATGATGTACTGGTAGATGCCCGACAGGGTGAGCCTCTTCTCGGCGCTCTCGCGGATCGCCATGGCGATGAGCGCCACGTACGAGTACGGGGGCTTCTGCGCGGGGTCCGGCTTCTCGGGTGCTGTCCCGCCGCCCTTGCCGGGACTCGCCGGAGGCGCCTCGGGCTCTTTGACTGCCCGCCCGCTCTCCGGGGTCAGCAGGGCCCCCGCGGAGTCCTCCGGCTCGGGGTAGCTGGCCATCATGACAAAAAAAAAAAAACCCAAAAAACCCCCGGCGCTCCTTGGCCCGGCCCCCCCGGGGCTGTGCTGTCCGGGCACAGGCTCGCCTTGCAGGCGGACGCAGGAGCGTGCGCTTGCGGCCGAGCCTCCAACTTCTGCAGGCTGCGGGGGCCGGAGGCCTCGCGCCGCTCTCGCTCTCTTCTCTTTCCCCCCGGGGAGCGGTCGGCGGGAGTGGAAGTCAGCCTCTGGCCATCGGGAGTCTGCCCAACAGCGAGGGGCTCCGGCCCCGCCGCCCCTCCCCGCCCAGGCCAGTCCCCGCCTCGGTGGGTTTTCTTGGTTGAGCTTTCCCCTCCCCCCACTGCCCGGTTTCCCGAGGCGCGACCCGCGTCTCTGGCGCAGCTGCCTCCTGGAGTCCCTAGTGCGCCAGGAGCCTTGCTCCGTTCTGATTCGTATGGGCTCCGCCGAGTTCCGCTTGCGTCAGGGGCCTTCGCCCCTATAGCTGGGCAGCCAGCAGCGCACGGGCGAGTTCATCTCTAAGTCTCTTTTTTTAAACGGTCGGCACAGCTTGGACCGGCCTGCCCCGGCCTCGGGAGTCTAGGGGGCCCGCCGACAGCCCCGGGCTCACGTTCTCAAGAGTCCTTGAAATCTGCGGGTGCTTGCTTCGCAGAAGGCCCGGATGGGGGCTAGCTGCACCCAGCCAGTGTCCCGGGAGCAGTCTCCAGCGAGGAAGGGTGACCCAAGCCTCCTGGCAGCTTTCAGGTGACAGAAAACGACTCCTTTGCTTCTGCTTGGGGCTGTGCTGCGGCTAGACTTCTAGCTTGAGGCTTAGGGAGGGGCGAGATGGCGAGGGGGCCGGACCGGGGTGGAGAGGCAGAACTTTCCGGCAGCTGGAGGTAAACCAGCCCAGAGCTCGTGTCACGGAAAGCAGAAGCTTCGGCCTGCTTTGTCCCTCAAGCTCTCTGGGCCCGATTGGGACCGGGGAAAGGATCGCTAGGAAGAGGCACCCAGGAGTACTGTGCTTGCATCGACACTTCGCTTCTCTCTGTGCTGCGGGTGGATGTAGGGACCAGGTTTCTCCTCGGAATTCACCTTGCAATCCCACGAATTGGGTGTGTGTGTTTTAAAGACCAAGTCGTGTGCCCTGTACTCCGGCTTGGATACCGACGAGGATGTCCCTGAGGACTGTTGTGTGCACAGGTGTCCCATGGGGGACGATCTGTGATATATGTGAAATACTGCGCAAGTGCAAAATGTGCTGTTCAGAAACACAGGTATGCTCATATACAAGGTCTGGGAGTTGTATTTGCTCATTAGTGAGGTGTGTGGATCAAACATCTGATTAAACACGGTTCGTGAATATAGCCTCTTCTTTTTCTTTCTCTCCCCCCCCCCCCAAACTTTACCTGTCTCCTCCCCTCCCAGCGTCGGTAATTCTGTTACTGACTCAAAAGAAAAGCAGCAGGCTGGGGAAGCGCTTGCTCGCATCTCTGTCATGATGGACAGTGGTTCTGATCTTCTTTCTCGAAAAGGTTTTGTGATAATAAACAGAAGTCTGGTGGATACCCAGTTACACCCGCAAGAACAGAAGAAGATTCAGAGGAAATATGCGCCAGCACAAAATCAGGTGTGCCTTTTAACTCAGCCTTAACCCAAGTCCGCAGTCTTCAAGTGTGAGAGAAGCTAGTGTTTCAAATCTCCAGGCTCCTGGGTGCGGCGCGGACACTTTGTGAAGAGTGGTAGTCTGCAAGTACGCCCTGAAGGTGTATCAGTGATTGGCATGTCTAGGTGGCTAGCTCAGTGCCTGTTTTTACTTCTTTCTCTCGGGCTGTTTGGTCTGCAAGAGTTTCCCAGAATCCTGAGAGCTCACAGTGGCCTGTGGCTCCAGAATCCGAAGACCACCTGTCTACATTGTATGCTCCCCACTTTGAGATGAAGGGAAAGGACAGTGTGTGTGTGTGTGTGTGTGTGTGTGTGTGTGTGTGTCTGGAATCCAGTATCTTGAAGATGACTCCAGAGAGGTCAACAGGGCAAACCTGGTCTAACCACCAGGGTGAGTGGGAGCTGGAGTCCTCTTAATTTCCCTGGGAGACACCTACTTCCAGCCCTTAAATATTCCCAAATGGCTCGGGTGTTTTTCTAGGCTATCTATCGCTGTCCTGAGCACACGTGGGACAAACAGCACTTCTTCAAAATCCGATTGCTTTCTGAGCAGGCCTACAGGTGCTTGTCTTCTTCCTCAACGTCAGGCATGCCCAGCTATGGGTAGGAGTGATGAGTCTGGTTGGTCTGGGCAGGGGCAAAACATCTGGCTATGGTCTCATTCTGGTGGGGGTCGCTCTACTCCCTTTTTTCTTTTTCTTCTTTTCTTTTCTTTTTCTTTTTCTTTTTTTCTTTCTTTCTTTTTTTTTTTTTTTTTCACCCCCCAAGCTGACCCCGGGTCCTTCTCGCCCACCTCCCAAACGACTCCATTTCCGCTGCTCAGTTCCTCAGCAGCCAGGTGTGACAGCATTGTTGTGTATGTCATCACTTCCCTAAATTCCTCGGTCGGCTCCCTTTTCAGTCTTTAAGGAGCCCGTGTGTGTGTGTGTGTGTGTGTGTGTGTGTGTGTGTGTGTGTGTGTGTGTGTGGTGTGTGTGTGTTGGGGGTTAGGACAGTCTCTATGGGATTTTTTGGGTGGAAATAGGAATCACGCATCCCTGGGAATTAATTTCTTGCTGTCTTTTGCAGGATCAGCACCCTAATCCCAGGTGGAGAAAGGGTACCTCGTGCGTGTAGGCTGGGAAACAGAACTTCAGGCGCCGCGGGGATCACCTCCCGGGCCGCGACTGGCCGGCAGTAAGCCGCCAGAGCTAAGGGTTGGAGGAGACTCGGGAGAAGGAGCTTGTTTGCACCGCGGTGGGAGGAATTTTGATTTACTTCTCACTCCTACCCCACCCCCTTAGGCAGGCTGGATAGGGCCCTACGTCCTGGCAAGAGTGGAATTCTGTTCCTCTAGGCCTGTTTGCAGAGGTTGTGTGGGCCACCGCGTTTCGCCGCCGGTTAATTCTGACAAAGCTGGGCGTCCACTTAGTGACCTCCGGCCTGCGCCCACCTCCAGCGGCCATGGTCTTTAGCCAGCCGGAGCTCCATGTTTCTCTGGCCGAGGTTTACAGGAGCCCTCAACACCTCCATCCAGCTCCTTGTGCCGCTAGAGAAATGCCTGCAAACGCCGCGCTAGGAAGCCGCGGACTCAGCAGCCTCTCAGCAAGCCGCTCCGACCGCAGGCGTGAGCAAGTCGCTGGTCCCCGATGAAGACGTTTCTCTCCCGGGCTGGGTTTCCGGCAGCTGCCGCAGAAGTACTGCGGCCGCCGTGCGAGGCAGGCTGCGTTTTCCCAGCACCATTCAGGTCGGACGCACAGCCACCCGGCCGGCTCCTCGGGTCCCCTTTCTTATCAGTCGGAACAGTCCCGGCTTCCCGTTCCTGCGCCAGGAGAGAAGAACGCAGGAGGCTGAAGCTACCTCTGCAGCTCATTGGAAAGAGGGCTTCGGTGGGGCTTACCCCTCCCTACCCAACTCCAGCCTCCAGCCTCACACCCACATCTGAGGCATCTACATAACTCTGATACACTCACATTGACCCCTGTCCATCTCTCTCCATCAACTCCAAATCCTCTCTGCCCCACTACTCTCCCAAACTCACCTGTTGCACATACTAGTTCAGATTCTGCACTTTTTGGTGGAAGTGTATTAAATCGGCTTTTGGACACCAAGCCCTTCCTTACACTCTCAGCAAGCCGTCCCATCTCATGGCTTCCTAGTCGGCGCGAGGGGGATTCCACTTCGTGAAAACCTGCCAGACCGTGGGTTTGGAGACTTAATGGTGTTCTCGGGACATCTGCAGAATAGACCAGGGGCCCCTTTGTTTCTGGATACCACAAAGAAGATGCCCTCTCTAGGCCTGGCCTGAGCATCTCTCTCCAGTGTTTGTCCAGGGATGGTCACGTGTTCTAGAATGAGGCGAAGGCTTGAAGATGGTAAGGCTTGAAGATGGTGCACCTTGACCTGGAAAGTGGGAGCTGGGGAGAATTTGCGGACAGTGAGAGAACAGAAAGTAGGTTTCTGGAGAGGGTCTTGGGGGTGGGGTGGGGTGGGGGGCAGACAGCCAACAGCCTTCTGCTCAGGACCACTTGGTATCAGGGCTCCGCAGAGGTCATACGTGGGCTTTACACTCCGCGGATCCCACCCTTCCTTAGGCCCCTTTGTGGACTAATTGAGGCCTTGCTGGGCTCTGGGTTTGTGATTGGGCATAATTACCGGCAGACTGCTGTGGTGGTACAAGCAGGCTTTTGTTGGGGGAGGTAATAGTCTGAATTTAGGGTCTTTGGGAGTGGATAATTGAAGATCCTGGTGTGCCCTGTTCCCGGTACTTTTTGGCTTTGGCATTTTGCTTGGTGGAGTGAAGGATCAGTAACAGGTCTGAACAGAAAAGGTACTGTTGTATGTATGGATGGTGGAAACTGAAGTCCAGAAACACGCAGGGTCTCTGTTAGCCCACAGAGGTACCTGGTGCAGACAGAATTGGGGTACTTATGCCTAGCTTTTTGTCTTAAGACAGGGTCTCACTGCGTAGTCCCAGCAGGCCTGGAATTCTCTTTGTAGTCCAGGCTGGCCTTGACTGAGATCTGCCTGCCTCTGCCTATTGAGCGCTGGGACTAAAGGTGTGTGCCACCACACCGGGCATTCCGGGTTCTGTTACCTGTACATACCACTGACAGGTTGGGAGTCACTACAGTGGAGCAGATGACAAGGGATCCTCTTAATTCTCAGTGATATCAGCCTGGGCAATTAATTAAGGGACCTTGTCTTGCTTCAGAGTTTTACGTTTTTATCAGTTTTTGAATAGCAGTATATTCACCTGAACCAAAATAAAATTCAGAAGGTTTGCAGTACAAAATCTGTTCCCAAGTTACCCATCTCACAGGCAGCCAGAACTCTGGTTTTATCAAATATTTTATGCATATACAAACATGAACACTCATTTTCTCCTGCATACTGCCACTTTCTGTACACGGTAGCAACTGGTGTGCCACATTCTGCACCTTAGAGATCCTTCTGTTTCAGTCCCCCAGCTTGAACCCTGTGGTCTCTCTCTGAGCTCAGGCTGCCCTGGAACTTGAGATACTCCTCCTTTAGGGGCTCACCTCTCGGATTTCAAATCTGCATCATGACACCCCATCTTCATGCATTTTCTTTATAGAGCTGAGCGGCTGGGCTGGTTCGTCTTCACTGTCACCATGACTGGATTTGGAATCACCTAGGAAACACACACCTGTGAGCATGTCTGTGCAGGAGTTTCCATCCCAGGGACTGGGGTCCCGGAGTGAGTAAGAAGAAAATGAGCAGAGCCCCAGCGTTTAGCTCATAGCTTCCTGACTGTGGATACAATGTGACCATCTGCCTCAAGCTTTTACTGTCCTGCTCTCCCACCTCCGTGGACTGTGAACCCAAAGCGGCTTTTGTCAGACACACAAAAAAAGTTCTTTTAAGAATTGTTTTTATTGTTTATTCTTGCATGTACGTGTGCCCCCTCTCTTTGTGTGTGTGTGTGTGTGTGTGTGTGTGTGTGTGTGTGTGTGTGTGTGTGTGTGGTGTAATGCCAAGTGTGTGAGGGTGCCTGAGGATTCCAGAAGAGGGTGTTAGATTCCCTGGAGCTGGAGTTACAGGCAGCTGTGAACTGCCCCGTGTGGGTGCTGGGACTGAACTTGGGTGCCCTACAAGAACACTCAATTCTCATACTTGCTAAGCTGTCTTTCCAGCCTTTTCTCTCAGATATTTTATCACAACAAAAGAAAACTTAATGGATAGAGTGGAGTCTAGGTTATTTCCAAGCCTTTGTTATCGAAAGCAATTCTTTGGTGTACAATCTTTGTACTTAACTTTGTAGACATATCCATATATTTGAAAGTAAAGTTTCTAGTTGTTGGGGTCAAATGGCACGTACATTTGTAAGTTTGACAGACGATGCAAAGCAGTCTTCCTAGGAAGAACCAGTATGGGCTCCCACCAACAACGAATTAGATTCCTGTTTCTCCCCCATTTCAGGGCATGCTTTAGGGGACAGAGTGGGGCTCACCAGGTAGCCCAGGCTGATCTCAAACACGTGATTCTTCTGCCTCTACCTCCCAAGTGGTGGGATGGCAGGTGTGGGTCCCCACAACCCACTACATTATTCCTTTTCAAGATAGAAATCTTACAGATTAGTTGAGGACTCACCTGCATCTTTCTCTGGTTCCTTTCCACATGTTTCTCTCCTGGAGGGAACATCATGGTAAATTTGATGTTTAATATCCCTGTACCTGTTATGCCATGTGTGTGACACGTGTATGTACTCCTAGGCGATACATTAAGTTCTGGGGTTTCGTAGCTTTATATAACTGGCATCCGGTTGCTCTAAAAGACACGTGCTTGCTTCTTTTATTCAACCATATGTTTGTGGAAAAAGTTCCTGGTCGATACACAAAGACAAGCGCTGTTCATTACCCCTGTGTGGCACCATTCCATTGTACGAACACGCTGTGGTTTATTTATCCATGTTCCTGTTGAGAGGCATTGGATCATTTCCTAGTCTTTACTGTTACCCACAGTCCTGCTTTGGGCTTTCTTATACATGGCTGCTACTGTGCATGGGCTGCAGTGTACCAAGGGCGGGAGTGCTGGGTCAAAGGGGACAGGCATCTGGAAGGTGCCCAGTTACCAGCAAGCAGAGCCTCAGCGGCTGTGAGTGGAGCCTCCATCTTTCCTGAGCCAGCAAGGCAAGATGGAACTGTGGGAGAAGGTGTGAGCTTGGGTTTCAGTGATATCAGTGACATCCTGGCGATATCAGTGACATCCTGGCTCTGTGATGTATTTGCTGTGTGGCTTTGGAATGGTTACTCAGCCTCTCTGTGACTTGGTTCTCTCAAATGCAAAAGGTGATGCCAGCATCCAGTGGGGTTCCTAAGTAGACAAATTGAGGTACTGTATGCAAATGTTTAGTATAGAGTTTGGCATGGAGAAAGCACAGAAAGATCTCAGCAATTATTATTCGTAATATAAATATATTATGAATAAACCAATAGCATCAATAATGGTTGTGGAATATTTAACTATGCAAAGATGTGTTGCATTTGTTTATGCTGCATTTGTTTAATTATGTAAAGATGTGTTGCTGTTTCACCTTGCCTGCCTAAGACACCTGATTGGTCTAATAAAAAGCTGAACAGCCAATAGCTAGGCAGGAGAGGGATAGGCGGGGCTGGCAGGCAGAGAGAGTAAGTAGGAGGAGAAATCTAGCCTCAGGAGAGAATAGGGGGAAGAAAAGAGGAGAGAAGGGGAAGAAAGAGAGGGAGACACCTGGGGCCAGCCAGCCAGGCAGCTTCCAGTCAACAGACACGGATTAGGACATACAGAAAGAAAAGGTAAAAAGCCCCGAGGCAAAATGAAGAGAAACAGGTTGGTTTAAGTTCAAGAAAAAAAGTTAGCCCCAAACGAGCATAAGCTAAGGCCAATCATTCATAACTAATAAGTCTCTGTGTCATGATTTGGGACTAAAAGAAAGCCTAGTACAAATAATGATTATTATTGGCATGGTTATGTTCTGCCTGTGTTTCTCTCTGTTTCTCCAGGGTCTCCCTATGTAGCAGCTGGCCTGGGACTCATTACATAGTGCAGACTGGCCTTCAACTCTTGAACCTCCTGTCTCAGCCTCCGGAATGCTGGGATTCTGGTTGTGTACCACCATGCTCTGTCACTTTGCAGGAGACTACTTGGATCCAGCCACAGATACATCCATCGCTTCATTTGCAAGAATTTCAAGTAATAGCTAGCCCTAAAATATAAGCACTTAAGAAAACATAGTTATCACACCATGATTGCACCTAAAAGCTGAGAGTGGCTGTTTTGGTATAATGCATACCCATTCATTATTCATATTTGCTCCATTCAGTCCGGCAATTTTATAGTTGATTTGTTTGAGTCAGTGAGTTCAAACTTGTCTTTTTTTATAGCTATTGAAAATACTCATCTCTTCCTTTTTTTTTTAGCAACTCTGTGTGTGTGTGTGTGTGTGTGTGTGTGTGTGTGTGTGTGTGTAGCATGAATCTTTTTTTTTTAAAGTCTTTTTATTTATTTTATTTATTTATTTTTTCAGAGCTGAGGACCGAACCCAGGGCCTTGGGCTTGCTAGGCAAGCGCTCTACCACTGAGCTAAATCCCCAACTCCGTAGCATGAATCTTAAAGAGTCTTATTAATAAAATCAAACCCAGCCAGGTATTGGGGTGAACACTGGAAGATCAGAAAGCCAGAACAAACCACAGCTAACCTCACCTGGCCAACTTCTCAGCTGGTCTTACTTCCTCAGACTGGAAGCCTCTATGTCCTCATATCCGAATGACTCTCAGCTGAACTGCTGCTAGAAGCCTGAATGCTTAACCAGCCCAAATGCCTAACCAGGCCAAAATGCTTCTCCAGGCCAAATGCCTCGAGTTTTTGGTCCTCACGCCTTATATACCTTTCTGCTTTCTACCACCACTCCCTGGGATTGAAGGCTTGCTTTCTGGGATTAAAGGCGTGAGTCACCATGCTTGGGTGTATCCTTGAATATATGGATTTCTGTCTCTGGAATGCTAGGATTAAAGGTGTGTGCTACCACTGCCTAACCTTTGTTTAATATTGTGGCTGTTCTGTCTCTGACCCCAGATAGGTTTATTAAGGTACACAATATTTTGGGGAATACAATACCACCACATGTGTGTGTGTGTGCGTGTAGGCTGGAGGTCAGCCTTGGGTGGTGGTCTTCAGGAACTATCTACCTTGTGTTTAGAGACATGGTCTCTCACCAGGACCTGGGACAAACTAATTAGTCTAGGCTGGCCAGTCAGTGAGTCCCAGAGATCCACTTGTCTCTGTCTCTCTCCATTGGGATTACAAGCATGTGCCACTGTGCCCGGCTTTTAAAATATAGATTCTGGCAGTCAAACTAAGTTCCTCATGCTTGGACATGAAGCACTTCACCAAGTGAACCATTGCGATAGCCCCTCTTTCTTCTTATAATATGTCTGCTAAAGGTAGTAGCCAGTTACTCTGTAGTTCAGCACAACTGGCTCTTGCTGGTTGTACCCCATGGCATCTCCTCTGACCTTTGTAGTTCCTGTACATTGGTAGATGCTATAGTTTGGGTTAGAGGTATCTCCCCAAAGGCCCAGCCTGTAGTCCTACTGGGTGATGGTAGAACTTTTAGTAGGCACAGCCTTAATGGAGGAAAGCTAGGTCGTAGTGGGGAAGGGTAGGGGTTGCCTGAGATATGTCTTCCATAAGCTCATGTATTTAAACACTTGGTTCAAATAACTCCCCCTTTTCAGGAGGTTATGGAACCTTTAGGAGAGCCTTGCTGGAGGAAATACCTCATGTGAGGGCTAGGCTTTAGATGGTTTATAGTCTTGCCACACTTCCTGTTCTCTCTCTCCCTCCCTCCCTCCCTCCCTCCCTCTCTTCTTTTCTTCCTCCCTCCCTCCCCTTCTCTCTGTCTCCCTCCTTCCCTCCCTCCCTTCCTCCCTCCCTTTCTCCCTTTCTCCCTCCCTCTCTTCCTTCCTTCCCCCACTTCCCCCTCTTTCCTGTGTGTAGACACTTTCTGATCTTGCTGCAATGTCACGATGGATTCTATGCCTCTGGAGCCATGAGCTGAAAGCCAAAGTAAACTCTTTCTTCCTTAAATTGCTTTTAGTCATGGCATTTTATCACAGCAACAGAAAATAAGTAAGTAATACAGGGAGTGTGCCTGTGAAGGGGATGTCAGACCTGGTCCCTTTCTATTTCTGCTGTCTAGAGGTTGAGACCTTCTTTACCATAAGTCCCTGCCATGATGCGGGGCTACCACAGTCTCACAGCAACAGGGCTAAAGACCGTGGATGGAAACCCCTTTAAAGATGGTTTGTCTATGGTGTTCACTGGAATGCCTGAGTGCACAGTGGTGGAAGGCTGTTATAGCAGGGCCAGAGGCTCACTCAGAATAATCTAGAGATTAAGAATACTTCCTCATAGTGTGCAGTTCCACGGGGGCGGGGATGGCAGACAGCACTAGTGTCTGAACTGTTTTTCTTTTATATTTTAACAATCACTGATGATCACTGCCTAGAGACATTATTCATTAGGGATTGCAAAAACAGTGGTAATTTAATTCTATCATTCTTCAGGAATTAACTAAACTGTTTCACAGAGAAAAACCAAAAAAAAAAAAAAAAAAAAGAAAGAAAAGAAAAGAAAAGAAAACCAGGCCGGGCGGTGGTGGCACACGCCTTTAATCCCAGCACTCGGGAGGCAGAAGCAGGCGGATCTCTGTGAGTTCGAGGCCAGCCTGGTCTACCAAGTGAGTTCCAGGAGAGGCGCAAAGCTACACAGAGAAACCCTGTCTCGAAAAACCACAAAAAAAAAAAAAAGAAAAGAAAACCAATAACTATTTGGGGCTGTGGATGATAGGCAGGCAAATGGGGGATTTTTCTTGTTTATAACAATGACAGTGAGATTCCAAGTAGTCACTTGGGAAATCACTGATGTCATGGATTCTAAAAGGTTCGGCACAGTCTTCCACCCCAGAAGAAAGGGAAAGAAAAAGAATGACTGTCAACCACGCCAACTTCTCATCACATTACTGTTTTTTTTTTTTTTTTTTTTTTTTTTTTTCCTGACATGTGCTGCCTGGCCGTTTTGCCTGTAAGAGGATATGGGATATTTGCCCAGCAGAGCTCCAGGTGAGAGGGCCCCACCACCTGCAGCTCCCCAAGCTCACGGTCTAGTGCTCTAGGCAGGAAGACGGAAAAAAAAGGGGCACCTGAGATTGGGCAATCTGAGATGGCCTCACAGTATGGGTCAGGACTCAAGGGGAGAACACAGTGGGGCTTTAGTCACCCTCAATGTCTTGCAGGTGCTAGTGCCCAAGTCCAGGGAGACTACCAACCACACCCTGGCAGGTGCCAAAGTACGTACTGTGTGCTCTGGGAGGTGTAACCAAAAGTCTAATCGTGCCTATGCTACCAACTTGTTCAGTATGGTTTAACAAGGTGTCCATGTGTCAGGAGGATGAGTGGGTATGGCCTCTTGGCTTTCTCAGGATATCCACATTCTAGGTGTTCTGCATTTGTATATCCTTCTTGTCTACATCCCTCTTGTCACCTTGAAATAGGGGTGCATTCTTCTGGTTGCATTCTATGGACATGACAGAGTTGAATTGATCTCAGGATCTTCCCACAAGCTCATTTTTCAAAAAGTATTTTTAGCTGGGCGGTGGTGGCACACGCCTTTAATCCCAGCACTCAGGAGGCAGAGCCAGGAGGATCTCTGTGAGTTCAAGGCCAGCCTGGTCTACAGAGTGAGATCCTGGACAGGCACCAAAACTACAGAGAAACCCTCTCTGGAAAAACCAAAAAAAAAAAAAAAGTATTTTTAGCGTGTGTATATGCATGATGTGTGTGGGCACATGCACCACTGAGCATGTGTGGAGGTCAGATGACAGCCTTATGGAGTTGGTTTTCTCCTTCTACTCTTATGTGGGTTCCAGGGATCACACAGGTTGCCAGGCTTGCCTACCTGGCAAGCCTCTTCCCCTGCTGCCCCATCTGGCTAGCCAGCTTCCCACCCATGCTCAGTCTCACAGCACCTCTTGGGCCTCATTGGCCCATTCTTGAATGGCAGCAG
>CABHPP010137983.1:7297-9797 GCA_902168425.1 Peromyscus attwateri
GAAGAAGAAGAAGAAGAAGGAGAAGAAGAAGAAGAAGAAGAAGAAGAAGAAGAAGAAGAAGAAGAAGAAGAAAAAGAAGAAGAAGAAGAAGAAGAAGAAGAAGAAGAAGAAGAAGAAGAAGAAAAAGAAGAAGAAGAAGAAGAAGAAGAAGAAGAAGAAGAAGAAGAAGAAGAAGAAGAAGAAGAAGAAGAAGAAAGGAAGGAGGGAAGGAGGGATGAAGGGAAGGAAGGAATGGCTGGGAGCTGTAATTTTCCACTCAAACCCTTCCTCCGGCTGATGACTTATTTTTTAACAGATTCACTGTTTTTTTCTTTTTCCAAAAACTCACCATGGATTTGCAGAGAGAACTTGGGTAAACCAGCTGACTATCTACAGAAGGCAGCTGGTGGTAAACACAGTGCAAAGGGCCCAGAGCTTCATGCTCTGGAATGTTAGCTCCATGTTGAAATGGCCAAGTTTTTCTGACAAGAAACTTCTATGGAAAGAGACTTGGCCTTCTCTTCACGAGGAACAGACCTATGTGGTTGGGAGGACACACATGAAAGTAAGGGATTGTCCTATGCAGCGAGGGATCTCTTGTTTCTAGAAGAAATTGAACAACTAGAAGTCAGGAGATCTTGAAATAGCCAAGTTGTTGCAGAATATTAGTTAAAGATGTGTTACATTTGTTTATGCTGTGGAACATTTATTTAATGATGCAAAGATGTGTTGCATTCTTTTATGCTGCATTTGTTTTAACTCTGTGAAGCTGTGTTACTGTGCCTGTCTAAAACACCTGATTGGTCTAATAAAGAGCTGAACGGCCAATAGCAAGGTAGGAGAAAGGATAGGTGGGGCTGGCAGGCAGAGAGAATATATACAGGGAGAAATCTGAGAGGAAAAGATCAAGGAGCAAGAAAAGGAGAAGGAGAGGTGGACATCAGGAGTCAGCCACCCAGCTACACAGCAAGCCACAGAGTAAGAAATAAAGAAAGGTACACAGAAACAGGAAAAGATAAAAGCCCAGAGGCAAAAGGTCAATGGGATAATTTAAGAAAAGCTGGCAAGAAACAAGCCAAGCTTAGGCCAGGCATTCATAAGAAAGAATAAACCTCTGTATGGTTGTTTGGGAGCTGGATGGTGGGCCTCCCAAAGAGCAAAGAGTAATGAGTAAAAATCAACAACACTGAGTCTTATGGTACTTGAGAAATTCCAAGGCTGTCTGCCCTATGCTCTGCTAACTGCCATAGTTTGTGAATATGCATCAACCAATTGACCAATCTCAGGATTTCTCTGAGGTACGAAATGTGTTTATGTATGGTTCACATTCAGAGGCTACTCATCCATTGAAAAACTGACTGGTTTTTGTGAGGGGTTCATCCTGATAGTCAGTAGTGCTCCACTAGGTAGATTCAGAGAGCAGACATGGAGACGTCTGTGTCAGCGACTCTTAAGGCTACCTCACCCTTCAGGGAACAAATTGAGGTCGTGGTGCTGCTGGCTCTTGTGAAAGCAATGTGAAAAGTTGTCAATAGGAAGATGGAGTTGCTTGTGTCAACCCCAGCAAAACAAATCGAAAGCCAGGAAATTATGAAGGAAAAGGTCTTACACATCCCTAAGACTGCCTGAGTCACAAGTTCAGTGGCCACTAAAGCCTTATTTTATAAAGTGCTTCCATGGGAGTACTTGCCCAGCAACTGCCTTTTCAACCCGGGGCTGATGTCAGTCTTGATATTACTCAATGTGACCAAAGACTACCATTTTGAAATAGTTGATGTGCGCCTGTGAGATGGCTCAGTGGGTGGAGGACTTGTCTTCAAATCCCAGAGTTCTATTTCTGGGACCCACATGGTGGGAGGGAAGAATCAGAATATCATCTCTGATTCCCTCAATTTTTTTGTCTTTAAAAGCTTTCCTTTGCTTCAGTTTCCTAAGTGTTCCCAAGATTTGGTGAAGCATATTCCCGCTAAAATGCCCTGCTAATCCTAAGGAATATCAGCATTCTTTGGAGAACATTTCATACTTTTTTTTTTTTTAGTTTAGTTTGATGTGAGCTTTGCTGTATTTTAAACATCCACCTTATTCACATTTGCAGATGAATTTTCTTTTGGGTACCTCCATGACCACTTTTCTCTTTGCAGTGTTCTAAATAAACCCCCTTCCTACTCTGACCTCCAGGTTCAGGTGTTACACCAACTTGCCAAACCCCTACCACACTAAGACGTGGTGTTGTTGGAAAAACAACAGGACCTGTTAGGCTAAAAAAAAATTAGAAAGGAATGCTGGGGGCGGGGAAACATTTCAGGTGCTCCACATCTGTGTGTGGTAGTGCAGACTTGCAATCCTAGCCCTGGCGAGGTGGAGACGGGCAGCTACCTGGTGTGATGGCTAATTTGGTTGTCCACTTGACTACATCTGGAATTAACTAAACCCCCAAAATGGCGGGGCGCACCTATGAGGTGTGGTGATATGTTGTGTACACTAATAAAATTTGCCTGAAGAGCAGAGAGACAAAGGAACA
>CABHPP010137983.1:14797-33810 GCA_902168425.1 Peromyscus attwateri
ATTTTCAGAGCATTATGTCTCTATAAAAATAACACTCAGTCTGCAGCATACATTTGTGAGAAAGGTAGTCAGCACTCAACAATATGCAAAAAAAAAAAACCTTAAAGTGGTATAAAAAGCCAATGGTATTGCTCAATGTGTATCATTTCCTTCTTTCTTTGGTGACAACGATGTCTTAAGTTCCCAGCACTGTGCTGGGTTGTCTTGGGGATAAAAATCTGTTTAGGGCATGCTACCTGCCTACATGTGGTCTGAGCTCTAACTGGAAAGGCAGGGCATGGACATCTCTGAGTCAGGCACTGGGGCCAGCCTTGCCTCTCTTGTGCAGCCACCCTGGAGTGTGGGTCTGAGGTCAGGCTCGGTCCACCCAACCACACACACTGAGAGAGGAGGAGGTAGTTAGTTCCCCAATGTGAAATCAAAATATTGTTTCCAGATGGAGTGAATGGATGATGGACAACAGATGTCTACCTTGGGTGCTTCTGACACCCGGATTGTGAAGAATTCCCAGGCATTCCTGCCTCTTACCCTCAACTCCCTCCTCTCCGAGGCAATCCCGACATCTCCAGTTGCAAAATGGAATGCCTCTCTCTCTACATGGACTTATAAGTGACGAGTTAGTATAGTTGATATGGTACTATTTTAGTACATATTTCAAACATAATAACTTAAAGAGCCTTTTGTGGGCAGTTTTGAGGATTTAGCCATAATGTATAATACAGTATCTATGGGAATATGTGTGTTTGGAAGCCAAAGTAAAACCAACAGATGAATTCTTGAAACATAAACTAAGGTTGTGTGAGCTCAAGCAACTTCTAAATTGTGCAGTAGAATCTGAATAGGCTGAGACCACTCAAGGGAGACTCTCACTCAGGCTTTGAGCCTGGGGAAGAGGCACCATGATAGTACCAGTCCATCTGTCTTTGGTTTGCATCAAAAGCTGGCTGGTTTTCCACATGCACTATTATGGTATGAGAGTATATTGGGTCTTATGTCTCAGGGCAGCTGACGACATTTTGCTCTTGGCCTCATTCATAATTTTAAATATGCCCATCTGAAACTGTACCCTTGACTAGGTTATTCTTAAAGCCTTCTTTTAAATCCTAGCCCCCAAGTGATGCGGTCTATTAAGAGGTGGGGTCTTCGGGAGGAGAAAAGGGCAGAATCCTCATGAATGGAATCAGCGTTCTTTTTTAAAAAATTATTTAAGTCTTATGCCTGTATGGTATGTCTGTGATCCACTTGCTTGCCTGGTGCCCTCAGAGGCCAGAAGAGGGAGCTGGATGCCCTGAAACTCAAGTTACAGACAGTGCTGAGCTACCTACCATGTGGGTGTCAGGAATGGAACCCAGGTCCTCTGGAAGATTGGGCTATGCTGAGCCATCTCAGCAGCCCCAGGACTAGTAGTCTTAAGAAAGACCCCAGAAAGATCTCTCCTTCTCTTTCCACCCTGTGGGCATATAATAAGAAGACAGCAAACGGGTAAACCTCACTAGGACTCAACCGTGCTCACCCACCAGTCTCAGACCTGAAGTACTCAGAACTGCAAGGAATAAATTTCTGCTGTTTGTAAGGATCTATTTTATGATGTTTTGTTAACAGCCTGAACCAAAATCCCCACCCCCATCCCGAGAATCATTGCTTGGCATGTCAAAGCCTATAATGACTAACTTCCCTATGATGGATAGCATACATCCTTAACTTACTATGGCCTATCTGAAATAATGCCATATGCCTTTTTGTAAGAAAATTACAATAGTATACTTCTCTTTTCTGTATTTCTAAGTCTTTTGCTATTGATTTTATGCACTTTTCTTCTCCATATAAAACTCACTCCACAGTTTGCTTTAAATAGGCTTCTTATCCTTTGAAGATGTTATAAACATTCGTGTTTTGTATTTAGCCATTTCTAACTAGCTGCATCCTTTTTGTTTATTCATTTTCATTTACAATTGAGGGAAGTGCTTGAATGGAACTTTGGGAGTCGTAGGTACAGCAAATTCACTTCAGAGCAGCCACCATGAATTTCACTTCCTCAGTTGGTCCAGAAGTACTGTGAGAACCAGGGGACTGGCCTCCTGAAGGTCTAGACCAGAAGGCCATGGACCAGGCTTCAGTAGTGGGTGTATGCCTATGGTATACTAAAGAATGTGTCTGGTCTTTCTCCCTGGTTCAGGGAAGGAACCTCTAAGCCAAAGAATTTGTCTGGTCTTTCTCCACATCCAGAGAGAGAGAGCTTCTAAGCCATTGGAATTTCCTGAGGGATAGGAATATTTGTTATTCATGGTGGGCCCTGATCAGTAATGAGATGACTCAGGTCTGAGGGAGGCCATACCAATACTATACTTTTGATTAGAGGGTGGGGCTTTGAGTCACATGTCACCCCACCTTCTCTACCTCTGGGGACAGAAGAACAAAGTTGGCAGGTTGAGTTCAATCCCATTAGTCATGTCTTCCCACTAACCCCCAGTGTAAACTCTGAGCACTGAAGCTCTGGATAGCTTCCAGGATGACCATACTGGTTTCCTGGGAGGGTTGACAAGCCAGATTCTCTGGGGACAATGCACAGATCTCTGGGACCCTCCCAGACCTCTCTTTATGTAATTTCCTGTTTGATTGGTTCTAATCGATACCCTTTATAATAGAATATCAATTATAATTATGTTGCTTTCGAGAGTTCTGTAGACTGCTTCTGTTCATAGCATGAGTTGGTGAGCATTGCCAAGGCCCGGGGACCCCTGAATTGAGACTGGCATCATCTGAATTGAGGGCAGGCTTGCTGGAGATGGTGTTCTCAATTCTGGATTCTGAAACTAATGCCAGGGGTGCAGATGAGAACTGAACCTCACTATGGAATTATAAGCAAAAGTACTTGCAGGATCCAACACACAGCAGCGCAGGGTACAGTGCAGCTCTGTGCATCCAGGAAAGGGTCAGTGTGAAGCCATCCCTGCTACCCCAGTTGATGCAGAGGAGAGTCCTGTGACCAGAGCCCCACTGAACATCATACCCAAATGCACAGTGAGAAGTAGGGCGGGGGTCGTGAGAGGGTGTGAGAGAGGGAAATGGCTCTGCTAGGCTATGTGAAGGTTGAATGTATGCTATAAGTTTATCTGCTTTAAAAGCTAGAAGAGAGTGTGTTTTTTTTTTAATTTGTGTGTGTGTGTGTGTGTGTGTGTGTGTATGTGTGTGTATGTGTATACGTGTATGTGTACCAGAAGCCAAACCTGGGTGTCATCCACCCTGTTTTTAGAGACATGGCTTCTCAGTAGGACTTGGGGCTTCGGCTATGCTGACTGGCCAGCAAGTCCCAGGGATGCTCCTGTCTCGGTCTTCCTGGCACTGGGATTACAAGTGTGTGCAGCCACACCCTGCTTTTTACGTGGGTTCAGGGACGAAACTTGGTTCCTCATACTTGCTTAACCATCACTTTACCAACTGTGCCATCTCCTCAGTTCCAGAAGATTCTTCATAATCTCCTTATTAACACAATTTGTCACTCTGAATCAACAGGATTGCCTCTTTCCTGCCCCCATCCCCAGGCTCCCAGGCACATGCTGTAGTGACTAAAACTGGATCCACCATAGAGTTTGATCTCCCTTCTATTTCTCCTAGAGCTTCCTTTGGAGTTCACCTTCCCATATCAACAGCGCCACGTTTTCCTTTACTATTGTCAAATTATGCATCAAGTGTCCCATCGGTTTCCATGGGTGTTGGTCCAGGTTGTGCTTTGGGCCTTTGTGAGATTGTGGGTAGCTTACAAGATTCATCTAATTTAATGTATTAGGTGCTGGGAAGGAAATAGTGACCAAGAAACTGTTTGCGACTTTTGTGAGTGCATGTTTATGTGTGTGTGTGTGTGTGTGTGTGTGTGTGTGTGTGTGTACATGCTTATGGAAGACAGTGGGAGCATCATGTCTTATTCCTCAGGCTCTGTTCATCCCTTAACATTTTTTACATTTATTTGTTTATTCACTTATGTGTGTGTTATATGGGTAGAGGTAGGCTTGCACACCACGGTGAACATGTGGAGGCCAGGGCACAAGCTTCAGGAATCTCTCCTTCTACTGTGAGTTCTGGGGATCAAACTCTAGCTCAGTTGACAGGCATCTTAACTCACCAACTAACTGTTGGCTCCACCCTTTTTTTTAAAAAAAATATTTATTTGTTATGTATAATAGCCAGAAGAGGGCGACAGATCTCATTACAGATGGTTGTGAGCCACCATGTGGTTGCTGGGAATTGAACTCAGGACCTCTGGAAGAGCAGCCAGTACTCTTAACCTCTGAGCCATCTCTCCAGCCCCACCACCCTTCTTTTTTGCTTGTAGTGTTGGGAGTTGAATTTAGGGACTCACAGACCAGGGAAACACTCTATTACTTAGCTATATTCCAAGCCCTCACTTTTTTTTCTTCTTCTGAGGATGGCGCTCTCACTGTCCTAGCACTCACCAGGGAGGCTAACACATCTGGCCACAGAGCCCCAGGCACCCTCTGTCCTCCTGTCTTTACCTCCTTAGCACTGGGATTACAAGTGTGCAATACCACACCGTATCTGCTTTCAGAGTGGTTCTGGGGACCACACTTGGTTCCTCATGCTTGGACAACAAGCATTTCATTGACTGAGCTAAGGCTCTGGTTAAGAGCTTCAAAAAAGTATTCATTTATTAATTTTTAAATTATAGGATTTTTTTCCCCTGATTGAGTTATAAGTTTAGTATGGAGGACGGAAGATGATTAACGTTAGCAGACTTTTAAAATTGCTGTATCATGTAAGTTATAACTAGTATAATATTTAGTCATGCTATGTGTTCTTGAGTCCCTCTGGATCTGGCCAGGCATCTCTGAGAGGCGGCCCTGTGTTCCTCCTCTGGTGAAGACCCACATCAGATGGCATGATGCTGGGAGCGCACGTGGGTGGGAGAGGTCACATCCCTAGACAGGAAATGGGAGAGCCAGGCTTGCCCCTCTGACTACAGCCTCCCTGGAGAACTAGTCTTGCTTCCTTAAAAAAGGCAGCACCCTCAGTGACCTCAAGGCCTCACAGCAGGCAACCCCCCCCCCCCTGCTTAAAGGTCCACACCACTTGCCAGCACTATCCTACATGAACATGGGAACAACTTAAATGCAAACCAGAACACCCTTCCTTGACCATGTTGAAGTCTCCCTCTTGGCTCCTTCTCCCCCTCTTTTTCTGTTGCTTGATATTGAACCCAGGACTTCATTATTATTATTTTCACCATTATTTTTATGTTTAAAATTAATCTTATGTTCATTCTTTTTGTTTCCATTAACATGTATTAGTTATACATGATAATGTGTTTCATTATGCCACCCTTGTACATGTATGTAATATATTTTGCTCATGTTCACCCCTGTCCCCTGTCTTATTCCCCACCCATTTCTGCTGATTCTCTCTGTCTTCTTCTCAGCTAGTCCCCCTTATACTTTCTGTTGGCTCTTTTCCGGTGACCCAGTGAGTTTCACTGTGGCTGTTCATAGGAGCGTGGGTGAAGGGATAGTTATAGGAGCATAAGCATGTCGGTGTCTACACTGTTAAAGGAAGTTTCTTTCCTTCCCCCAGTAACCATTAACCAAACTGCTTTTAGATCTTCAGGGAAGGGTGGGCCTTCGTAAGCCCCTCTTCTTCCATGACAGCTGTTGATAAGTCTAATCTTATGCAGGTGCTCACAGCTGCTTTGAGTCCTAGGGTACGATGCCCATGCTATTCCCGGAAGACAGCGTTCCACAGCACTCCATCCTTTCTCCAGCTCTTACATGTTTTCATCTCCCTCTTCTGTGATGCTCATTGAGTCTTGGAGGGGGTGACGGAGATGTCCCCTTTGTGACTGAGCATCAGCAATCACTGATTCTCTGCATTTTGACCAGGTATGAGTCTCTGCAGTTACTGCAACTTATAGCAAAATGCTTCTGTGACCTAAACTGAAAAAAAGCACTAATACACTGACACAAACATAATTCTTTAGAAGGCGATTTGACCCGAGCGCAGGACTTTCTACATCCGGTCAGGTGCTCTACCACTGAGCTATATGCCCAGCCCTGACTCCCCACCCCCACTGATTTCTACCTGATTAAACCATCTTCATGCTCTCATAAAGTTTTATATAATCTAGTCCACCAGGGCTAAGCATTTCCCATCTGTCCTATCTTGATTTCTCTGTTCCCCTTTGCAGTAATAGCTCATGTCTCCCTCAAATTTGCGTAATTCAATGCAACTTCCTCTGCAAGAATTTCTTCAGTTAGTTGGGAGTTCAGAGTTGGAGGAGGCTTGAATCTTCCGTTATTGCTTTTGTTTTTCTTAATTAAGCTTAAGGAATTGTACTCTAGAGAGATTTGGGGGACTCTGTCCTAAGTTCATTGGATTTTATTTCCATGGTCCTATCTGTCTACTTAGAAAAATATCTAGTAACGTGTTTCCCAGATCTTCTGCAAATGATCCCTAGCAAGTTTACTTTTTTAATTAATTATTTTTTAGTTTTACGTCTTAATGTATGTTCTGTTTTGGAGACAGTTCCATGGCTGCTGAGAAGTACATGTGTTCTTTAGTGTTTGGGTGTAGTGTTCTGCAGATGTCTGTTAGGGGCATTTGCTTTACCTTTTTACTTTCTGTTGGATGACCAATCTAACAGTGAAAGCGATGTGTTACAGTCCCCCATTATTACTGTGTTGGAGTTGATCTGTGGCTTCACATCCAGTAGTGTTTGTATGATTAGTTTACCTGTGCTCAGTGTGCACATACTTAAAACTTTAATATCCTCTTATAGATTGTCCTCTTAATGAATGAAATAACCTGTATCTGTTCTGACTAGTTTAGATTTGAACTCTATTAGTCCAGTATCAGAATTGCTACTCCTGCTTGCTTCTCATTGTGATTTGCCTGGAATACCCTTTCCCATTCTTTTGCCTTAAGATGGAGTCACCTTCGATGGTCAGGTGTGTTTCTTGGAGGCAGAAAATAGTTGCATCGTGCTTTTTGATCCAATCTGCAAGTTTGTGTCTTTTTGTTAGGGATTGGAGAGCTTTCATATTCAGAGTTATTATTGAAAGATGTGCATTAATTGTGGTCATTTTGTTGATGTTGTGGTATTTTCTTAGGCATCTTTTGACTAATTCTTCTAGTATTGTTTATTTCTTTACTGCAGCATTTTGGATACATTTGTGTTTCTCTTCTACCCAAAGCATCATCTTATAGAGTTGCCTTAGTGGCCATTAACTCCTTTAGTTTATTTTTATTATTATGAAAATCTTTTACTTATTATTCACTTGTAAAAGATAGTTTTGCTGGGTATAAGATTCTTAGTTGATTGTTGTGCTTTTTCAGACCTTAGAATACATCTTCCCAAGCCTTTCTGGCTTTAAAAGTTTATATCAGCTGTCATTATGATGGTTCTGCCTTTATATATGACTTTTGTCCTTTCTTGAAGTTTTTAATATCTTTCTTTGTTTTGTATATTTGGTGTTTTAATCATAATATGTCATGCAGAATTTATTTCCTGGTCTTGTCTGTTTGGTATTCTGTAGGTCTTTTAGACCTGTGTGGACATTTCTTTCTCATGATTTGGGGATTTTTCTTCTATGATTTTATTGAGTATTTTTCTGTGCTTTTAACTTGGAATTCTTTTCCTTCTTCTGAACTTGAAATTTGTAGATTTGGCATTTTCACAGTATCCCAAGAATCCTGCTTGTTCAGTTTTTGCATTAAAAAAATCATTTTCTTTGATTAGATGGTCCACTCCCTCTTCTTTGTCTTCAAGCACTGAAGTTCTACCTTTCTCATGATCCACTGAGCTTCTTACTTCACCACTAGAAGTTTTCATTTCCAGCTTCATTTCAGTGTAGGTTTTCTTTGGTAGTGCCATCTTTTTATAGAACTCCCTGTTCTATCCCTTTTTATATCCTGTCTTTTTTGTCTTCTTTATTTTCTCCAGTCAGTTGTGTTTTCTTGGACTTCCATCAGTTTATTCCTGGCCTCTTTAAGTTCATTTGGCTGTTTATTGGCATCCTCTTTGAGTTCTTTGAATGTGTTTATAAATTTTCTTTTGGATTCTTTGTCTTGAAATTTGTCTGAGTTGTTCTTCACAGGAACAATTACTAATGGACTGGTGTTTTGGGACAAGAGGATGTTGTTTTGTTTTGTTTTTTAATTACTTGTGTTTCTGCCCTGGGACCTGTGCACCTGAAGTTAGGTTGTTGGCTGTGTTTTTTACTATGTGTCTGTAGGCCACAGAGACCTGAGATAGGGTGGTGGACTAGACAGATTAGAGGTAGGTCTCAAGGAGATGGAGCCAGGAGAATAGTGTCTCTTACTGGAGCCGTGTGGAGCAGGTGACCCAAGTAGGTTCTGTAAGGAGGAGGAAGGGCACTGGCAATCACTGGAGGTATGATAGTGACTGTAGTGGCTTTTTCCTTGTCGTCCTCCTCTTCTTTTTCTTCCTCCTCTTTTTTCTTTTGTAGTTTCTTTTGTTCATTGGTCTTCTTGTGACTGGTAGGCTGGGATATTTGTTTTATAATCATTAAATTATTTCATTACAAACATGTTTTCTTATATGCATTGTAAGATCCACACCTAGACTTATAAATAATTTTGCTTCTCACTAACATTGTGGGTTTTTTCTGTCTATATTAGTGCTTAGGTTTACCAGTTTTCTTTCCACGAGAAAGAGAGTTCATTTAAAAATATAAAATGCACAAACCTGGTTTATGAATACACAGAGCAGAGCTACTATAGTTCTTTCTTTTACCCTTTAGTATCTTCTGAGAGCCTCTCATAGATTTGACAAGGCCACTCTTGACACTAGGAAAACATGATGGAATCTAAAAGCTCAGGAGGTGGTCTGGAGATGCAAAAACTCAGGAGACACAGTCAGCTGACCCACCCCACACTGCCAAGGGAAGACTCACTTTCTCCAGCCCTTTTTTTCTGAGCTCATCTGAGTAAGTTCTCTGGGGATCTCTTATGTGATTACATTGCTAAGAAGAGGAAGGATGTTTTGGCTTAGAGAGCACATGGATGGGCCAACTCACTGCCTGAAAGGTAGTGTTCATCTTACAAAACTCTAAAATGTTCCTTTCGCCTAGATCAGCTGGACTAAGTAATTTCAGATGGAACTGAGCATGACCATCAGAGTTATAGTCAAGCTGAAGAATGGAAACAAATCGCTTATCAGAATATCATTCCTAGGAGGGACCAGACAGTAACCAGCAGCTTATGATTCTACTTTGTACCCTATGGGTTTGTTGTCTCAGCTAACTTCTTCATGAGGAACATTGGTTTCTCAGTATAGACTTGGCATTTTTATTTGTAGGAAAACATGTAGCTAATTCAGATGATTGTAGTTGGTGTTGGTAATACTGTTTGTCATCTATTTCTCTTGCTTCTCATTCCAAAAAGTATTGCAATATATGCTTCTCAAAAGAAGCTGAGCAAATCACAAGTAATTATGTGTGGAAAGTATTTCAGCACTAACACACACACACACACACACACACACACACACACACACA
This sequence comes from Peromyscus attwateri, assembly GCA_902168425.1. NCBI lineage: Eukaryota > Metazoa > Chordata > Mammalia > Rodentia > Cricetidae > Peromyscus > Peromyscus attwateri. Next base: position 24,322 of record CABHPP010137983.1, read on the forward strand.
CACAAAGAAAAAAACTTAATTCTTTGGCTAAGTACAAAGTATCTTCCATCATCAAGGATTCGTTGGTTCCTTGTTCTTTCTTGATTGGCAAAGGAAGCCCTGTTTGTGTGGTCCAACAGAGGTCAGCATCTTGAGCAGAACACAGGATGGAGAACGGCAGTGAACGGGCCTAGGGAGGCAGTGGTAGATGCCTGACTTGCAGATGAAAGTCCTTCCATGTTGAAATTTTTGTTTCATGAAGTTCAATATCCATAATTATGACTGAGAGTCTTATTGACATTCAGGTTATGTTTCAGGAGGACAGGAATGAGACCTGAGATGCTGAATTACTGTCAGGCTCGAGGTGATGCTGGTGGAGGGAGCCCATTTGGAATAGCAAGGCTGGGGTCCCTTTCTTTGGTCTCAAGCCTTGTCAGTGTGGAAAGCCTGAGTTGTGCTGTGGAAGGAAGCATCTCTTGCATACCGAAGGGAGGAGTGCCTTCCTCTCTGCCTTTCTTCTCCAACCAAGAACAGAATGGAAATAGCAGCATTTGCCAGAAGTGGGTCAGCAGTATTCTAAAGGAGTAAATGGCAACTGGCAGTTGGCCGAAGTGGCCTGTGGACAGAGTAGAGATTGATGGCCTAAACCTGAGGAAGCAGAGATCAACTGACTCAGGAAAAGTACATAAAACACCACCACCTTGGAGGATTCCCAGGGAAGGAGGCTGGGACCCAGCTTGCTTGATAAATGGAGTCTTGAGTTGCCATAAATAATAGAAAAAATGACCGTTCTTATTTATGTTTACGGGCTGGGGAAACCTGGACTTATGGGGAATGAGTCAGGTTTGAGAGTTCGGGCTGAGTATTACTGCAGAACACCTTTGTGTCTGGCTTTGTATGTGAGTGTTGGGAGTCATTGTGTTCACTGGTGTTTGCAATTAGCTGGTCATTATTGAGGCCAGACCATCCTGAATGGGATGGGACCTCTCCAGTAGTAGCGACCAGTGGTCCTATGAATCAACAAAGAACAAAAATGTTGTGACTGCATGTTGGCTACTGTCTCCTATCTTGTGTCGTGGCATTCCTGGAAATGGCCTTAAAGCAGACAAATGTTAAGGAATGAATCATTTTCTTGTCTCCTGCCAAAAGGATAGCCAACATTTACCTTCCCTTTCTACCCGATTGTGTTCCTGAATCTACCAGGCAGAAGGTTGACAAGTTGACTTGAAGACCAATGAATCAGCAGGGAGATTACTGAATGAATGAATCTATAAAGTGAAAAGTGGAATAGAGGGGTTTGGCAGCACAATCCAAGCAGCAGACCGATGGGATTCAAAGGGACGGCGTTGAGGCCTGACTGCACATTTTTCTTTTCTGAGTATTAATAACTGAGAGTCGATTAATCTGCAAGTTCCCCCTCCAAAAATCATCAGAGGAAGAAATTCTTTAGCTGATGCAATGGCTTTGCAGGTAAAGTACTTGATTTGCAGAGGACCTGTGTTCAAACCCTGCAGAACCCGTGTAGACAAAACTGAGTGTGACGGTAGCATGTGTGATTCCGGTGTTGGGGAGGCAGAGACAGGTAGATCCTGGGGCTTTACTGGCCAGTCCAGTCAACTTAACCCATTTGGTGAATTTTGGTCAAGTCTTTGTCTCAAAACAAACAAACAAACAAACAAACAACCACCCCCTCCCTTAAGGTGAATAATGCCCGAGGAACAACAGCTAAGATGCACTGTACACACAGGAACACGGCATGCACATTAAAAAGAGAAGAGACTCCTTGATCCTAGCTCAGCAGGGAAAAGTATCTGGAATAGATTGCTGTAGGTGCTAAGCCTCTGGAGAGGGTGGAGAACCCAGGGGAGAGAAGGCAGCAGTTGGCCGGAGCCTGGACAAGAGATTCTCTAATAAAGACAAGTGCATCTGGGAATGTTGCCCCCATAGCAGGTACCTATGCTGTGTTTGCTGGGTGCCCGCTACTGCTCTATGGGCCTTGAGCGAGGAATCCTGTGTCAAGACAGACCCTCCCCGGAGTGTTGGAGGTCCAAGGTATAGTAGCTTAGTAGCTTGGTCCTCACTCTTCCCTCGGCATAAAACTTCATTTAGGCAGGGTGGAGTGGGGGAGGGGGAAATGGTGGAGTGGTAGTATGGGGGGATGGGGGTTGGAAAGGTACGCTGCTAATTATTTTTACTTTCTTGTATCTTCTGGTAACTCACAACTTTATCAAGTATAGATACTGATTGCTAGATGGATGAGTGGGTGGATGAATGGATGAATTTAGAGATGGGTCTTGCTGTATTGCCCAAGTAGACCTTGAATTTCTGGGCTCCAATGTCTCTCTAGCCTCAGCCTCCAGAGTGGCTGGGACTGCAGGTATGTACCACTGCATCTAGCTCATATTAAATTAAAAAAAGAGTTTATGAAATCTATACCAAGTAAAGGTAACTTTTAAATAGGAAGAACGGAGGGGCTGGAGAGATGGCCCAGTGGTTTAGGGCATTGGCTGCTCTTCCAGGGGTCCTGAGTTCAATTCCCAGCACCTGTGACAGCCCACAACCATCTGTACTGAGATCCAATGCCATCTTTTGGTGCGCAGATGTGCATGTAGACAAAGCACCCTTATACATAAAATACATAAATAAGTAAATCTTTTTGCTTGTTTTTGTTGTTTTGGTTTTGGTTTTTTGCAACAGGTTCTCACTGTGTAACAGCCTTGGCTGTCTTGAAACTAGCGCTGTAGACCAGGTTGGCCTCAAACTCAGAGATCCACTTGCCTCTGCCTTCTAAGTGCTGGGGTTAAAGGCATGCGCACCACTGCCCCACATCTCTTTTTAAAAAAGGAATAAATGAGAAGTTTTTATTTCTTTTTGGAAGTTTGGTGACTTTTCCTTTAAAAAAAAGTGTGTGTGTGTGTGTGTGTGTGTGTGTGTGTATCAATGTTGGTTGTCTTTCCTTGATTCACTTTTGTTTTATGAGACAGAGTCTTTCACTGAGCCTGAAGCGCATCAGTTTGGCTAGGCTGGCTGACGAATGAACTTTTCAAGGCTCTGCCTGACTCTGTGTTCTCAGAGCTGGAGTTACGGGTGTGAACTGCCACACTGGGCTTTTTTCTGTGTGTGCTGGGGGTCCAGCTCCAGTCCTCACACCTCCTAGCCCCCTGTGGCCAGCAGTTTTGAACTTTACACTGAGCTCTGTGGTGTGGTCCAACATGAACTTCCTTGATTTTACAGTTGGCCAATCCCCTCTACCTGCCCCCAACTGGTTTGTTAAAGCACAAATGAAATATAGAAATGGACATGTTGATCAACCAAATTCTTGACCCAATATTTATTGAAAATTAATCAAATTTTCCTTTGCCAACTGCTGCTAAGCCTGCGTCACCGGGAGATCCACACTGAAAGCAGGTAACCGTCAGAAGCCAGTCAGCCCTGTTCTTCTATGCCCATCTTCTTTGCTGATCCTTGGTCTCAGCCCACTGGCAACATTATCTTTAGTCCTGGGAAACCCTTGTCATGCCTTGTCATAGGAATAGGGGGAGAGACAGAGAGAAATAAAGAGAGAATAGAGATGGGAAAATTAATCACAAATTTTGGCCAAGTGTCTCCATGTGGGCTCCAATCCTTTGAGCTTAAGAGACACAAGGAAGGTGAATATTGGATTTCCTTTTGTGTCATTTTAGAAAAATCAAACAATCTAGTCTTGGTGACACTGAGAGTTCTTTCTGTGTGGAAGGCAGAGGGGAAACAGTGTGAGGACCATCAGGTGGGACTTAGGGTCTTGCCTATCTCCGTCTACATCTGACCCACATATTTGGTAACATTTATGAGTCAGAATGTTAGGAAAGTTTTCATGCACTCAATTTTTATCTGCATTTGGCTAAGTCTGTGAGTTGCCATGAGAAGGGAAACAAACAAATGCAACCCTCTTGCCTTTCCACCCCCACACGCCACTCCCTGCTGGACCAGCGAGCTGGCCCAATGACAAGGACCCTTTTCCCTTGACTTCCTTCCTCTCTGCTGCCCACTCGGCTTGGCAGTCATGTTGACCTCAGTGCTGTGTCATCATGGCAAAGAAGCCTGGGAGATGGCACCCTGGACACTGGATTCTTGTGCTTGGATGCCTGACTGCTTGTCCTGGGTCCCTGCCCGCAGTCTCAGGAGTCTGAAGCCAAACCAGACCTGGCCTTTGTGGGAAATGAAGGAGTCTGGTAATGCAGGTCATACACTGGTGAGCTGACGTGCTCCTCTGACAGTCTGTTCTGGTAACTGGACTTCAGCTCTGACCTGTGATCCAGCTGGGTGATTGACTTGTCACCTTGAACTTCTGTCCCCACCCTGAATTTCACTTTGTTCAGACTGTGGTCATTTCTCTGAACTTTCCCCTCTTAGCTAGACTGAATCTACAGAAATCCCTAATTTGACCATTAGTTGGCTACCTCCTACCACTTTGTTTTTTACCTTCTCCTTGGTGTTCATCTGTTTGTCCGTCCGGCTCCTGCTTCCCAGAGGCCAACTCTCCCAAGACTGACCTATGGGATCTATCCCAGTTGCTTAGCAAGTATGCCCTAATTCCAATGAAGATTCTCCAACATGAAAACACAACATAACAAGCAGTCAGGCATGGTGATGCACCCCTTTAGTGCCAGCACTTGGGAGGCAGAGACAGGTGGATCTCTGTGAGTTCCAGGCCAACCTGGTCTACAAAGAAGTTTCAGGACAGCCAGAGTGGTTATACAGATAAACTCTGTCTTGAAATACCAAAAGAACAAAACAAAACAAACAAACAAAAAACCCACCAAAAAACAAGATTCTCCAATTATTACTACCACATGGTAAAGCTATAAATAGGGAAAGTCCTCAGTCCTATTAGCTCTTATTTTTATATTCCACCTGTCCTTGTTAGTATTTACTGTTACCTTGACACAGCCTAGAGTTACCTGGGAAGAGGTAATCTCAACTGAGAAATTACTTTACCAGATTGGTCTGTGGGCATATCTGTGGGACATTGTTTTGATTGCTAATTGAAACAGGAGGGCCCAGCCCACTGTGGGCAATGCTACCTCCAGACTAGTGATCTTGGAATGTAGAAGAAAAGCCATCTGAGTATAAGCAAGCTAGTGAGTGAGCCAGAAAGCAGCATTCCTTCATGGCTGGGGCTCCAGGTTCCTGCCTTGAGTTCCTGCTTTGACATTCTTCTATGATGGACTGTGACCTGGAAGTGAAAGGTGAAATAAACCTCTTCCTCACCTAAGTTGCTTTTGTTCAAAGTGTTAAACCGCAATCACAGAGTGGAATCAAAACACTACCATTTGTTTGAGTCTTGGGAGATCCCCTCTAAAGGAAAGACTGTTGAGGCTAAGGTAGCTCAGTTGGTAGAGTGATCGCCTAGCATTCAGGAAGCCCTAGGTTTGATTCCCAGAACTGCATAAATTGGAGTGTGGCAGTATACGTCTTGATTTCAGCGCTTGGGAGATGGAAACGGGAGGTTCAGTAGTTCAAGATCATCTACTGTATAGAAGGTCAGCCTGGGCTACCTGAGACACTATCTTAAAAATTTTTTTAAAGATTCATTAGATTTAGGGAGGAAAAATAGAATTTGTCCCGTTAAAAGCATTTATTTGCAAGGAAGATACTGGTTTACAGCTGCAGGAAGATTAAAGGAGGGAAGCTTATTTTCAGGAGTATCGAGAGCGTTAGGATATTCTGCGGCTCGCTTCATGATGCTTTTTGACTGTTTTTCTTAATGAAAATGTCCATGGTCCCTGGAGAGGCAAGCTGAGGAGCCCGGCTATATTTACAGACATTTACTACTGAATATATCAGCTCTGGTTCGTATCACCTAGTAAAGACATAGCCCCTGAGACTCCAGTGAATCGGAGCCATTCCTCAGGAAAGGGCGGGGATGTGTACCAGCCCTGATCGTGCTGTTCTTGTGCGTCAAGCCTTCTGGGCCGCCCGAGACCGGCATGTACCTTGGTTCCCTCCTGCACAGTTGGCATGTCCGTAGAGCCCATCCCCGCAGTCTAGAGTTTAAATAAAGAACACTGAGCAAGGGAGGAACATACAACAGGGGAACACATGTAACGAGGAAGACATGCTTATCTTCAGCGCCGTCACGTATGTTGCCGGATGCCTCCCTTGCCATTCTCAGAGATGGATCCATGTGTCCAACCCATACTGAAGCTGGGCGGTGGTGGCACACGTGTTTAATCCTAGTATTTGGGAGATAGCGGCAGGCAGATCTCTGTGAGTTCAAGGCCAGCCTGGTCCACAGAACTAGTTCTAAGACAGCCAGGGTTACACACAGAGAAATTTCGTCTCGAAAAACCAAAACCAAAAAAAAAAAAAACCAAAACCGAACAAATGAACAAACAAAACAAAAACAAAAAAACCCACATTAAATGAGAATTGCCTCGAAGCCAACCCAAAATTCAGAAGAAAATCTGAAATTAACTTTTTTTTGAGGGGGGGAGGGGGCAAAGGTCTGCCTTCAGCATGACATTTTTTGTGACTTTTTCCTCAATGAATGATCCTCGGATCTGTCTTTTTATTTTATTTTATTTTATTTTATTTTCTTGTTTCCTTTCTACAAGAATAAATCCAACCTGATGGTCTCAAAAATCTAGTCTCTCAAAGCACGGTATGGTAAATCTAACATTTATTTCTTGGGTTGGCACATCTAGTAGCAGGAGATTTATCCTGTTAGCCAAGGCTATGATAGCTGTGATTTAGGTCTTGTCTATACCACTGTGACTTACTGCCACGACTCTTGTGTAATAATGTGATTCAGCATCAGCACATATGGTGTGCAAGTGAGTGATCTGCCAGGCTCCATGGACAGGCATTTGTACTGAAGTTGTCTAGTTCATTATTTAACATAAGTCCCTCAGAATTCTCTGAGGAGAGTATTGTGGCCAAATATGCTTGACTAACACTGCTTAGCAAGTCATCATTTTGCAGACCCAGAATGCTGAGTACATCATCATTGACTCTGAGAAGATGTAGGAAGATTAGTTTAACTCTATATAACCCACTATTTCTCCAACCTGGTGAGTGATGGAACCCTTTCCTCACCTGTTCACATCCTGAAGAAGTCTCTTTTAGTAGAACATTCTGGATGATGGTTTATTTTAAGGTCCCCAGACTAACTATGGAGGCGTTATCAGTCTTGTTTTATAGATGAGAACACAGGCCTGTCTCACTGGACTTGATCCCAGGCTTGAGATTTCTACAGCTCTGGCTGACATTGTGACTGGCCTGTGGGAGACTCTAGAGCAGAAACACAGGCAAGCCGTCCCTTGATTGCCAGCTGACACAAACGATCAGATGATAAATACCATCTTAAGGTACTTCGTTTGGTCTCATTTCCCCTTTACCACAGACACAAGCCCCATCCTTTTGTTATTCTCCCATAATTAGAGCAAGGGTAGCCAGTTTTCAAGGTTCTTTTTTACCACTTTCTTTGTTTAAAAGAGTTACATTTTTATAATCTCCATCTCCGACCTTTCACTAGAAAGAGTGTCCACACAGCTGAATGAACCTATCCTATCTGTGACATTGAGACAGGACAGTCTAGGGACGAATATTTAATTTAAAAAAAAAAATGAGGCAAATTCAGAGGAAACAGGAATGTACCCTTTCTAAATATTTTGTATCTGCAAAGATTCCATACTTTATATGTACCGTCTCTACCACCTAATTCCAGTTCTCCATTCCGTCCTCTCCCATCAGAATAATACAGCCACTGTGTGGTCCACTGTTGGAAGCATAAAGACAACCGACTTGCTTCTGCTTTGAAGGGCTCTTGTAGATGAAGTAAACGTAGCTCCTTTTCTGATAGGAATATCCAGTGCGTACACTAATAATATTTTATGCCATCGCACGAAGGAGAAATGGGGACTCAACAGAGCAGAAGGAGCAGAGACTTAGCTTTGGATTGGGCGCTTCTCCGCGTCAAGTACTTAAGTGGCTGAAGCTTGTTTTTTCTTATCTATAAGTTGGCATGGTGAGTTCCCACTGAGTTCTTGGGCTATAGGGGGAAAAACACATTAGAAAGTCTAAGGGAGGTAGCATACGAACAAACAAGTGTGTAGTGAAATGTCTGTGGACAGTGGGAAAAACGTTCTTTCCTCTTCCAGGTGTGTAACTGCTCTTCACAGCACAGAAGCAGAGCAGGATTTTCTTTAGCTTTTGATTTGTGCATGCGCACACACACACACAAACACTGTAGTTTCAAAATTGGCTTATTTAAAACAATGCTGGATGGACAAAGCCTCTGATTTGCCTAGAGTGTCTCCGCTTAGGAAACTGCGTTGTTTATTGAAGACAAGTCAAGAGGCAGATGGGGTACAGTGGAGTGGGTCAGTCAGGCATGGAGCTGGGCTAGACCGCAGTTCTGCAAGGTTTAAGCAGTTCTTTACATATGGATTTTAGCAGTTTGGGTTCTGCATAGAACACTCCTTGCCCAGTGAGTCAAACATTGCTTTGCAGAAAAAAACTTCTTTTCCATTAGGTGAAAACCCCAACCTGCATAACACGGAAACCCAAGGCCCAGCTTGTGGGTAGATATTTTATTTGGAGTCCTTTTCTATCAGTGTAATTGGCACAAACTAATACTCTCAGGGTGTTTTTAAACCTGAGATGCTGGGTACATTTGAGGTAGCAAGCACACACTATGTACAGTATAAAGCACTTGCCATGTACCAGGCACTCGCTGGACGATGTCACAGAATCTCGACTCCACTGAGCAGGCATGTGAGGAGCCCAGGATCCTCTTGGTTTCTGCACTCTTCGTGTCCGGGCATCTGAATGTTTTCTGTTGTAGAAAGTAGACCTGGTGTTCTCTGCACTGTCTAACAGCTTCCGAGTTGTTACTGCATGTCAGAGTGGCCGGCCCTTCACCTGCTCAGAGATCCTAAAATGTGACAAAGCCTTTGGTGATGCTGTGGACGGCAACCCTACAAACAGTGAGGAGGGCAGGGGCTTGGCTTCTGGAAACCAAATCATTTGCTAGGAAAAGCCCTGACCAAGTGGCTTGACTCGATTTTCCCACAGAAAGAACCAAATTATTAGAATACCTAGAAGAGGCCAGATTTTTCAGATGGATTTGTGAATTGCGTTTTCATGTGACTGAGTGGAGAGAGACGGTTCAGTGATTAAGAAAGCATACTGATCTTGCAGAGGACCTCAGTCCAGGTCCCAGCACCTATGTTGGGTGGCTCAGAACATCTCTAGCTTCAGCTCCAGGGGATCCTACACTTCTGGCACGCACCTGTACTCATGTGCATATACCCTCCTTCCATACATCATTAAATAAAAATAATTTGAAATTTTTTTTTCATGCAACTAATGAGAAAAGAACTTAGATGGGAGGGTGCATTCTGAGTGAGCAGATTATTTCCATCTTAGTCCTTGGTGTCTCTGTCTACAACCATCATTTCTTCTTCTTCTTCTTCTTCTTCTTCTTCTTCTTCTTCTTCTTCTTCTTCTTCTTCTTCTTCTTCTTCT
>CABHPP010137983.1:33820-57834 GCA_902168425.1 Peromyscus attwateri
CTTCTTCTTCTTCTTCTTCTTCTTCTTCTTCTTCTTCTTCTTCTTCTGTCCCTCCTCCTCCTCCTCTTCTTCTTTTTTAAATCAAGATACCTGGGAAGCTAATGCTGGAACATGAAACTGTTTTATGATTCATCCAGCCCATAGGGAGACCTTGCAAAGGACTCCTCCTCCTCATTTGAAGACCTTTCAAGAGGCAAGTCAACCCCAGTGCCTCTGATTCAGAATCTGTGTTTCTGCATGCAGCTAGAGGCACACTGCAGGATTTTCTTCTCAACATCTTGGTTTTTCTAAGCTGGCATTGCCCTTCTGTGGATGGATGGATTAGCTATCATGGTATCTGTTCGAAATGAGGTTTAATGAGTTTAATTTTAAGAGGGTCCCATGAAAGGTGTCAAGCTGAATCTCATCGAATGGGGGGTAAGAGGGGGGAAGGGGAGGGGAGGAGGTTGCAGCCTTTTGGGGTCAAGTATTTATTATTGGAAAAGGAGGATGAAAGGAAGATTTAGGGGAGCAGGGAATCCTTTATGGGGCAGTGTCTAGGATTTGTAGAGTCTCAGCATGGAAAATGATGACGCCATGCTGTTTTGGGAAATTCCAGAAGGACAGCAGTGAAGAATTTGCCTGCTACTGTTGTATGTGGGCATTAGGGTGCCAGTGATTGCAGGGGAGAAGGGCGAAGAAAAGATCACTTCCTGGTTTTCTACACTGTCCTGGAGGCTTATGCTGCTTGGGTGTGGCCGAGGTAATAACACAGAGAGAAGTAGGGAAGCAAGGAGGGAAAAGGCTAACTGAAACTCGATTTTTCTTCCACCTCGAAAATGCAGAGGGAGCCCTGTGTGTGTTGACTTAGACAATGAAGAATCTGATGTTGGTTTGGTGCCCGAAGTGCCAAAGGAAAAATTCCAAGGATATTTGCCTTGTATGTCTTGACTCAGATGATACGCTTGGGTTGACTCAAGAGATTTGTGCAGAGGCTACCAGAACCTTCTAGGCTACCAGGACCGTTGGTTAGCTATCTTCCTTTCTCTGCCAGCTCATCTCTGTTTTAAGCCAATGTCAACTGCCAGTGCCATTCCTGAGCCTGGAGGAAAAAAGAGGACGCCAGGAGGCACTGCCTGTGCATCCTCTCTCTTTTTTCTTGGTTAGTCCTTAACTCTGGCTGCAAATTAGAACCTGGGAGGGCTTGAAAAAAATCCCTGTTTGGGGCTGGAGGGATGGCTCAGTGGTTAAGCACAGGGACACTCTTCCAGAGGACCGGGGTTCAATACCCAGCATCCACATGGCAGCTCACAACTGTCTGTAGTTCTAGTTCCAGGGGACCTGACACCTGTGGCAAAACACCAATGCACAGGAAATAAAAATAAATAAATTAAAAAATATATAAAGTATATAAAAAGAAAAAAGGTCTCTGTTCATGGGCCTAGCTCCCAGTCTAGCAATCAGAATCTCAAGAGGTAGAATTCAAACAAAGGAGATTTTGAAATTTCTCTCTTATTTTACTAGCCAATGAGAGCCGTTTGTCTGGGGGACCCAGAATAGACTACAGTTGTGCTATGATTCAGAACTGGGGGCTCTGCTGGGACGGTTAGAGACTCACGAAGCTGAGAGACAGACTCTCTTTTAAAACCCCGATATTAACATTCTAAGAACAAGGAGTTGAACAGACACAGGCACTCGACCCTAAAGAAAAAAGGGCTAGCCAGTGAGTGAGGGCATGAGGGTGGCCCGGTTTGACAAAAGGAAAGGAAGGAATTTGCCATCTTCTGGAACATGTTCTGCTAGCGATGATGTCTCAAAGCCCGGACTGATATGAATGATTTAGCCCTTCAGGGGATTCTTCGCAATGAAATCAATTTTACCTAGCCTTTCTCTGCATAGTCAGCCTGAGATGATCAGACCTCAAGAGTAAAACTGACATTAGCAGCAGAAGCAAAGAGAAAGTTCTGATCTTCACTACTGTGCTGCTGATAAAACCCGAAATTGATTGAGACGCCCCTTGGGAAGACAGAAGCAAACTTAAATCTTGTTGCTGTGGAGTGTTATAGTGATTTCCTTTGTACGTCCTACTCACAAGACATGTAATCTGCATTTAAGGAGCTTTCAGACAAGAGACTGGAAGCGTGGTTTCTTTTTAAAGCTGCTTCTGGATAAAGATTCCGAGGCCATATTGCAAGCTCACAGTTTCTTTTTCCTTGGAAAGTTTTGATCTTGTGGTGCAGAGACAGGACAGGCTCAAGAGCCTTTCTGTTTTTGGTATAACTGGAATGACCTTAGTCTAGGTTTGTCCCCAAAGGGCTCCAGCGTATAACTGTTCCCTCGGCTTAATTACCAATAACCTACATTTTCATTTTCAATGTGTTCTGGGTCACCCTGATCATCATAGAGTGGACCATCGGGCCTAGGAGAAGAGACCTGTGTTCTAGTACTATCTCTTCCACTAATGAACTCTAGACTCTTAGACACTTTGTTTCCTTTTGCTAAGTAAAGAAGACGTAATTCAGGGATCTGAGATCTTACCTCTTGGCCAGGGAACATACCACATGTGGATTTTTCTTTTTTGTATGACTCTTGTATATATGCTAGCACATGTATCTTTGTCTATTTTTTATTTTCTGGAGACAGTTTTGATCGCTGTCATTATATTTTCAGAGCTTCGTGATTACGAAAATGGTACAGACTCACAATGGATGAAGTCTGCAGGATTCTTTACTTCCGTAGATAGGATGCTTTTTTAAAATAGAACTCGGAAGTCAGTTAAAATCTTGTGCGAGAATATTTCCACAGTGAAAATTACACCATAATTGATTTTTCCTTGTAGCAGACAAATAAACGGAATCTTAGTTTTAAGAGACAGGCAGCCCTACACATCGCAGTGACAAAGGGACTCTCCAGCGAGACAGACAGGAACCCTGCAGTTGGGAACACAGAGGTATCTCCTGTGGAAAGAGCACAGGAAGGCAGGGAGGAGACCCCCTGGGAGGAGGCATGGGGCTCTGTGGTTCATGCGACAACCCCCAAAATGTCTCTTGTGTTAGGTGGAGAGAAAAGAAGACAGACAATAAACAGAGAAACAGTTGTAGATTTGCAAAGAAGGCTGTGAGTGAGGGCTCTGCAGAAATGTTTTCGGCTTTGCCGCTGAACTGCTGCGCGATCTTGGGTGGACGAGCTTCTTTGGCTGCAGAACCTGAATGAAGCTGCAGGACTGAAACGACATAATTGGGACTCCAGCTTCCTCATTTCAGCTCTTTTCCTCCTTCAGCTGAGCCCGACAGAATCCCCCCCCCCCCCCCCCCCCCCCCCACACACACTGAATTAGCTAGTTCGCCAAAGGCCTTGAAATACCATATCTTTTCCATAAATTACACCTCATTATGAATATTCACTTGCTAGGCATTATAGTATGGGCCTGTAATCAGGAATCTGAGGCAGGGGGACTGTAAATTCACGGTCTGCCTGGGCTGTAGAGTGAGTTCAAGGCCAGTCTAGGCAAGTTGGTGAGACTCATTCTCAAAATGGAAAGTTTAAAACAGAACTTAAGCTATATATAGCTCAAGGATAGAATGTTCACCTAGCATTCCCAAGCCTCACTCTCCAGTACCACAAACAACAGCTGGGCAAGACCTTTCTACTTTCAACCTCTCGTGTGTTGGTGGTTTGAAGATCAACAAAGGATGTCCCATGGGTTTTTAACTTTCTTAAACATTAAACGTCAATCATGCTTGTTCTCTCTTTCCCTAAGAGAAATCATGCATTTCCAGTCTTTTGAATATTCACATTCTGGAAAACTGGCAATAATCATAGTTGTTGCTTGCACAGTAAAGACTGTATTTGAGAAAGCAAGGATCTTGGCATTTGAAAGATGGCGCATTGGCCATCCCATCAGAGACTGTTTCCCTTGCTCCTGATCCGTTGGAGAGACACCTTCCTCCTGATGCCCCTCCTATCTCTCGCTCACGCTCTAGTCACTCTGGTGGGACAATTCCAAAAAGAAAATGCTGATGTATCATATAACTATAACGCTAGGGGAACTCCAGGAAGGAAAACCAGAATTTGTTGCCTCCACCCACTCATCGTTTTTCAAAGGAAATGATTGTCTGGATTTCTCTTTTAAGTTGATTGCTCTGGGGCTGGTGGAGACAAGCTATCGAGGTTGTTCAACCTCCCCCAACACGGCGTCCACAGTCAAGCTCATCCATCATTGTGGCAATCCCCTTTGATGGATAAACACCGTCCAGCTGAATCCCCTCTGATGATATATGGGGCACAGGAAATTTGGGGAACAGAGATGACTTCTCCACACGATAGTCATAACAAAAACTTTGGGGTGGGGATTTGTTCTCTTGATTTAATTTATGCACAAAAAAGAGGGAAGTATGGAATACAATAAAGAACTGTCATAAAAATAAATGGGTGAGGAAAGAATTCTGTTTATTCCGACTGGTTACTTTCCATCTCTTCTCAATCCTTATGTATGACCTATAGTAGCCACAAAACAGCCAGGAAAGAGTAGGTTGTATCAGGTATTTTAATAAAAGGGATTTAGCATGTTGGGGGAAATCAAAGGAAAAAACATTTAAAAAGATGTAAAACCCACACAAGGGGTGAGCAGACAAATCCTGGGTTGGTGACATGGCAAGCCATCGCCAGGAGGGCTGGAGAGAGTAGGTAGTGTTAGCTCAGGGGGGAAACTGAGGCATTGGACGCGTACATAAGAAGAAGTGGGATCATCAGCGAGTGCTTGGAATGGAGAGGGAGGCTACTTCACTGGGCCAAAACCAGGAAAGGGGGAAACACACTTTGACTTTTTTCTTCCTTTAGCCCTCCAAAGGTCTCAAGCCTTCCATTGGCTGAACCTACCAAGGAAGCCAGCTATTTCTTCTTTCCTTTTCTTTTTTATTTATTCTTCTATCATATATTACATCCTGACCGAAGTTTACCCTCCCTCCTCTCCACCCACTCCCCTCCCATCTCCTTTCTCCCCCAGATCCACTCTTCCTCCTTTCCCTTCAGAAAAGGGCAGGCCTCCCAGGCATATCAGTCAAACATGACATATCAAGTTATTATAAGATTAGGCACAAACCTTCATATCAAGGCTGGATGATGCAACCCAGTAGGAGGAAAAGGGTCCCAAAAGTAGACCAAGAGTCAGAGACGGCCCCTGCTCCCACGGTTAGGAGTCCCACAAGAACATCACGCTACGTAACCATAATATATATGCAGAGGACCTAGGTCAGACCCATGCAGGCTCCCTGATTGCCGCTCAGGTCTCAGTGAGCCCCTGTGAGCCCTGGCTAGTTGCTTCCATGCGCTGTTTTCTTGTGGTGTCCTTGACCATTCTAAGCCAGCTGTTTCTAACTGAGACCCAAATTGTTACGTTAATCTTGTTAACTCAAACTCTGTTGCCTTGGTAGTTTTACTTCTAATTTGGAAATTTGTTTTGATATTCTAATTGTTTTATGTGTGGGCTTATGTTTCAGTAGCAGTCTAATGAAAGCAATTTGTCAACATTAAGAGCTCATGATAATGTGTTTCCTCCAGAAGAAGGGTGTATGTGATTCACATTTGGTAATAAAGATGTAGAATTTTGATATCAGGATTCACTAAGGTTTTAATGGTGCGAACTAAGATAGTCTGAGAATTACTAGCAACTTGGGTTGTAAGAGCACGGGGAATTCTGAATTTTGTTAAGATGACCATTTTAGGGTATACTGAAAAAGAGGAGAAGGATGACTTTAACTATAATGTGTAGACAGCTTTTACTTTTATGTCAGGAATATTTAACAAAATGTTTAAAAATACGATCAACGTAAGTTGAGTCAAACACTCACTTGCTCCCGGAGTTGACTTCTTAGGTGAGTGACTTTTTCCCAGTGTTTTCTTCTTAATGTGCTCTACAGCATTTTCTGCTCAGCAGCATAAACTGGTTTTGATAGGTCTGAAGGTGACCTTCCCCTACCCTTAGAGCAGGCTGGAAACAGCTAGCTGGAGCTTCTAGTGAGATGAGACGTGCAGATTGGAGACGCAGTGACCCTGGGCTGGGTGACATTTTTTTGTTCCTCATAGGAATCCTTCTTCTAGATTATTGTCTGTCACACGCAGAAAACAAACCCCAAATCAACAGGTGGTTACCAGTTTCTCCATCATTGAGGTATAAATAATATTTCTGTAAATCAGAATAAGTAATCTTTAAATCTAAAATAATCAGGAAGTATCTCGAATATATATAAAAAACAGTACAACAGGCCTTGGTGCTTCTGGTTCCAAAGACTTCTGGGATTTTATTATGCTCATTTTAGATCTCTCTCTCTCTCTCTTTCTTTGAAAAAGAATAATGTTACAGATGTAACTGCTATAACTTCAATATTCATTCTAAATGTAAATTCCAGCTAGAATTTGCCTTTGATTCAAGAATTATTTTGGAAAATTTAGACATTCTAAATGCCTGGGAGTTATTGGCTATCTTTTGGGTACATTGTTGTTAGAAAGCAAAGTCCATTTGTAGAACTCACTGGTTTTTTTCATTATTATTTATATGTATGGGTTTATTGGCTGCACGTATGTCTATGTACCATATATGTGCCTGGTGCCCAAGAAACAGAAAAGAGAATGTCCTGGAACAGGAATTACAGTCAGTTGTGCGCTGCCATGTGAGTGCTGGAAATTGAACGTGGGCGCTCCGCAAGAGCAGCCAGTGCTCCTAACTACTGAACCATCTCTCCAGCCCCTCAGCGACATTTCTTGGGAACTGCTTTGTTTCCCATGCAATTTTATAAGGTTTATTTTTATTTTCATTTGTGGGTATGTGCGAGTGTCTATGTGTTTGCAGGTGTCCATAAAGGTCACAGTAGGGTATTGCATGTCCTAGAGCTGGAGTAACAAGTAGTTGTGTGAGTCACCCAACATGGGTGCTGGGATTTGAACTCTGATCCTCTGGGAGGGCAGCAAGTGCTGCTAATTGCTGCACCATTTCTCTATTCCCTCAAGAATTCTGGCTTGAAATTTATTTCTCCCCAGCACTTTGAAGATATATTTCATTATCATTTTTTTTCTAGTCTTTGTGGTTGCTATTAAGATGTGTACTGAGTTCAGTTTTCACCTTTGGTTTAAATGAAAGAAAATTACGGTTTTTTTTGTGTGTGTGTGTGGGGGTGGGGGTTGGGGGTGGGGGTGGGGAGATATATGTGTGTGGAGGTCAGAGACAACTTACAGGAGTCAGTTTTCTCCTTGGACCACACAAGTCCCAGGAATGACTCGGGTACTCAGTTTTGGCTGCAAGCACTCTTACCTGCTGAGCCATCTGGATGGAACATGGTGCTTTACAGTTCTGATCTGACGTATGTAACTGTTGATTTATTTCCTTTTTTGTCTGCTGGTTCTCTGTGCACCATCTTCTATGTGAAGATCTGTGCTATGTGTGTGTGTGTGTGTGTGTGTGTGTGTGTGTGTGTGTGTGTGTGTATATATATATATATATATATATAATGTATTTTTAAGGACACATACAATAATGTTTCCCTGTGAGTTTGTGCATCCTTCAAGGATCCCTAGGCCAGTAACCTAAAGTGGGGAAGTCCTATATCACCAGAAAATGTTCATTCCGTTTTCAGCCTGGTATGCACACGGGGCTCTTTTTTCCTGCAGGAAATGTCCCTTTTCCCATTATTCTCTCAGAGCTGAGATGAGCCCGGCTGCTGTTTCTCTGCACGAATAGGTAGACCTGGCCTGTTCCTTTAAAGAAGGACCAGAGCTTCTTCAAATCATCATCATAAAGAGATCTTAGCTGTTACAGCCCTTGTGTAGTGCCTAACCCCAGGGTCCAATCTTATAAGTCATAGGTCTATTTCCAAGTCTGATCTGGGCTCTGCACCTGTAAACCCAGGGCCATGGCCACATCAGCTTCCACCCTCTGCCTTTCTGGGGCATCTTTATTGATGAGCTCAGCTGCGCCTTTAAAGAATTGTGATTTCTTCAACACTTCTAGATATTTCTAGTTGAAGACATTCTACCGCAGCTCAGAGATCTGCATGTCGAAAGAGCATATTTGTTTTTTTATGGGAAAATACAACATATTATGTCCTACAGTTTCTTTATAAAAATGATTAATACCTTTGTAGAGTTGAGATGTAATAATATAGTACTCAACTGTGTAATTGGGCAGTTTACATGAAAAATATCTATTCAATGGAATGCTTGACTCCAAAGACCTATTTTTTTTCTAAATCTCTTTTTAAAAAGATTTTATTTTATTTTTATTTATATGTATGATGTGTGTCTTAGGGTTTCCATTGCTGTGACAAAACACCATGACCAAAAAGCAAATTGGGAGGAAAGGGTTTATTTGACTTACACTTCCACATCACAGTTCATCATTGAAGGAAGTCAGGGCAGGGACTCAGACAGGGCAGGATCCTGGAGGCAGGAGCTGATGCAGAGGACACAGAAGGGCGCTGCTCACTGGCTTGCTCCCCATGGCTTGCTCACAGTGCTTTTTTATAGAACCCAAGACCACTAGTCCAGGGATGGCCCCACCCACCCTGAGCTGGGCCCTCTCCCATCAGTCATTAAGAAAATGCCTTACATTCAGATGTTATGGAGGTATTTTCTCAATTGAGATTTCCTCCATTCAAATAACTCTAGTCTGTATCATGTTGACAGAAGACTAGCCAGCACAGTATGTGTTGTGTGAGCGTAGGCCACATGTGTGAGGGTGCCCTTGGAGGCTAGAAGAGAATGTCAGCTCTCTTAGAGCTGGTATGGGTGCTGGGAACTGAACTCTGGCTTTTGTAAGAGTAGCAAGTGCTCTTAACTGCTGAGCCATCTCTCCAGCCCCCTAAATCCTTTTTAAAGTCAATCCCATCCCTCAAACTTTCAAAAACATCGTTTAAGAAATATTCTGCGGGGCTGGAGAGATGGCTCCGCAGTTAGGAATGTGTATTGCTCTCGCAGAGGACCCACACGTGATTCCCAGCACCCACACCAGGCTGCTCACTGCCTGCCCATCCAGTAGCAGGAGGATTCGAACCTTCTGGCATCTGCAGGTACCAGCACTAACATACACACACAGAGACACATAATTTAAAGTAATTAATAAAAAAAATCAAAAGAAAAATTCTGTATTCTATGAACATATTTAAATTATATAACTGGCATAATGTGACTATTGACAGAAAAAGAAACAATTATAATAAATTTCTGCTTACTTATTTATGTTTGTGGTCAGATTCTATTCTGTGCATATTGTTCTGCCTTTCAGGGCAGATGAATTGTTCACTATGTAAAATGCCTCACACAGAAACATCAGCTAACAAAGACGCTTTGCTCCACATTACTATTGACTCTTTTAGAACCAAAGCAGCCAGGACACGGTGAAGACAGTCTGAGACAGAAATCGGAGTCCAGCGCCAAACTGATACAGAAAGTTGGGGCCTATGACATACAGCATGTCCTCAGAGGTTAGAAGGGACATTCCTTGCCATCTGCCATGCAGGGTCCAACTCCTTTGTGAAGCTACTCTTCAAGAGTTGGTAGCCCTATGGGGCCGTATTTTTTTTGTCTGTTTTTTTGAGACAGGGATCCACTGTGTAGCCCTGGCTGTCCTTGAACTCACTCTGTAGACCAGCCTGGCCTTGAACTCACAGAGATCCACATGTCTCTGCCTCCTGAGTGCTGGGATTAAAGACGTGCGCTACCACTGCATGGTTTATGGGACTGTAATTTAAGATAACTTGTTTTCTTGGGGGAGTGATCCCAAACTGGTCCTTCTGTCTTGGGATTGAAGGCTCAAGCTGAGCAAAAAGAGAGGATGTGTGTGTGTGTGTGCGCGCGCGCGCGCACATGTGTGCATATATACACATGTATACATATGTGTGCATATGAGAGTGAGATGGATGGACGGATAGAGACCCAGAGAGACCCTTCTACCAAGATACCTGGAACTGGAGCTGACCTCTTTTCTTGTATGTGCTTGTTGGGGTATTGTGCTTATTTCTAGTTTTCTTTTCTTTTCTTTTCTTTTTCTTTCTTCCTCTCTTTCTTTCTTTTTTCTTTTTTTTTTTTTCTTTATTACCTGTCCAATTTGTGTGTGTGTGTGTGTGTGTGTGTGTGTGTGTGTGTGTGTGTGTGCGTGTGTGTGTGTGTTCATTCAGAGGACAGCCACAGATGTTATTCCTCAGGTATGTCCTGTAGCATGAATCTTAAAAGTTCTTATTAATAAAATCAAACCTGAGCCAGGTATTGGGGTGAACACTGGAAGGTCAGAGAGACAGAATAAGCCACAGCTACCTCACCTCGCCGGATCCTCAGCTGGTCTTGTTTCCTCAGACTGGAGGCCTCTGAGTCCTCATCCAGAATGGGTCTCAGCTGAACTGCTGCTAGAAGCCTGAAAGCTTAACCAGGCCAAATGCTTAACCAGACCAAATGCCTAACCAGCCAAAAGCCTCTAGTTTCTGGTCCTCACACCTTATATACCTTTCTGCTTTCTACCACTATCCCCGGGGATTAAAGGCTCGCTTTCTGGGATTAAAGGCGTGTGTCACCATGCCTGGCTCTTTCTAATGTGGCCTTGAACTCACAGAGATCCAGAGGGATTTCTGTCTCTGGAATGCTAGGATTAAAGGTGTGTGCTACCACTGCCGATCCTCATGTTTAATATTGTGGCTGTCCCGTTCTCTGACCCCAGATAAGTTTATTAGCATACACAATATTTTGGGGAATACAATACCACCACAATGTCCAACTGTTTTGTTGTTGTTGTTGTTTTTGGGTTGTTTTGTTCTGTTTTGTTTTGAGACAGGGTCTCTCACTGGCCTGGAACTTGCCAAGTGTGCTGGTCTGGTCTGTCTAATATTCTTATAAGAATTTCCTTTCAATTCCAGTCAGTCAGAATCAGCCTCCATTGTTGGTCACCAAATCCTTTGGGTGCTCTGCTTTATACACACAAAGTGTATTTGTGTACAGACGTTAGTTTTGGTAAATTCAGCTCCACTTGAAAACTTACTGTTTCAGTGAAATCTATGGCAAAGTGAAAGTTAAAACAATTATCTCAGTGGACAGGAGTGATGGTTCTAAGGGCAGGATCATTGACTGCTCTTCCAGAGGACCTGGCTTCGATTCTAAGCACCCACATGGTGGCTCACAACCATCTGTAACTCCAGTTCCAGGGCATCTGATGCCTTCCTCTGACCTCTCTGGACACTAGGCTCACACATAGTACACATGGTATATATGTAGGCAAAACTCTCACATACATGAAAATAAGTGACCTTAAAAGAAAAAAAAATACCTCAGAACTTATCTGCTTTGGAAATCAGTCAGTTTTATGTTTTGAATTTTCTCCAACTGTTTTACCTGAATTATGTTTTTGTCCAATGTATTTAATTCTGCCTTGGCAAGCATAGCTTGATTTGGGAGCTATCTAAATCTCCATGCTGAATTATGGAGCACATATGAGCACCCAGGTATTAAAAAGCCGAGCTATTCTTCTAACTCATCTTGTACGCACAAAACTGATTAGGAGTTGTGTGACCAGGGTCGTCATGTACCTCTCTTGGCTGCCGATTCGCTGAGTCGAAAAAGTAGATTTGATTTAGTTCCCCTTTCTGTGACCTTTCCTAATTAAGAAAGAGCTCTTGGTGTTTTATTGTTTTGAAACTGCAGTGTGTAATAGGAACTAATGAATCACTTTGTCACTATGAAAACCAAAGTAAAATTAGGATGTTATTTGGCAAAAGAATGTTGGTGGTTGTTCTGTTCAGAGTTGTGTAAGTCGTTCTATGTGTGGCTGCTCCCTGATCCTTTAAATATAGCTGCACCCCAATTTCAGGCTTCTGTGGCTTGGATCAGGGGTCTTCCGGTCTCAAGTGGCCCCTTCTCTGCTCTTTGCCTGCTGAAGTCTTCCTCATCTCCCAGGGCCAACCCAAACACAACCTTCCCCTGGAACCTTCCTCAATTCCACCCAGTGGAATTAGTCACTCCATCATCTGGGCTCCGGGATTCTCTCTTCATGCCCCTAAAGAGCCTGTCTCCTCCTCGGGTATAGACTGCAGCAAGTTGGGGATGGGGAAAGTATTGTGCACGCTCTGCAGAGCAACAACTCAGTAAGTCTCACCAGATTAGATTACCTCCTCAGGAAGAGATCATCTGCTTCTTCATTTAAGAGAAAATCCCCTTAAGACACTTCCCAGAATATCTGAAACATGCAGTCATGTCAAGAGACCACAGTTACCCTTGGAAGGACGTTAACAATGCATATCATAGAACCAGTGTATTCCCTTCACCTTAAATGCTTCCAAATGTTTCATATTTGGCTGATGTTAATGCTGCTTTCTAGGGTGGGGTCCCCTTCCCCCCTTTGTGAGGCAAAAGAATTTCAGTTATATATGTGGGGCTCGAGGAGAGAAGCATTTCTTTCTTTCTTTTTTCTTATTTAGAAACAGATCTGTTGGAGTTGAGAGATAGCCATGTTCAGTGCGAAACTCTTCACACCCAATGTTGTCAGTAATCTTCACCCTGCCAACCCTAATCCCGATTTGACTCGGTAGTTTATGCTCTCACTGTCTTTCTCTGGTCACTGTGCACTTCCTGTTCCTGTTTCCTCTGCTTGGGATGTTCTCCCTTTAATTTTTTGCTTGGCCAAATCCTACTAACCCTTCAAGAGTCACCTACCATTTTCTGAATGATTTTTGCTCTCCAGAGATATAAAATGAATTAAGACCTTTGTCATTGGAAAGTTTACATTCCAGTAAGGAGGAAAATATAAATGAATAGAAACGAGGGGGGGGGAAGATAATTATTCAATGAAGCAAGCTTTCTGAAAGAGATAAAGGATGGAGTATGCTAGCCCGTGAATGAAAGCAGGGTTTCTTCAGGGCATAGTGGAGAGTCTCTCAGAGCTGGTGACATTGAATTTAGTCATTGATGCTCATAAGGTTCAACCTTTTCTTTGTGCTTTCATCATTTTTTTTTTTTTTTTATTTTTTTTTTTTTTTTTTTGCGCACGCCATTGGTTTTTAGCACACTGCTGGCTATGCTGATATGTGGCGGTGATATACCGGTCAGTTTCAGGAAATCTCAGATTCGCTGCGCTTGCCAATTTCTATGGTGTAAATTCTTTCACCATGACTGAATTCAAGCTACTGATGCATGTCCATAAAGGAGAATCAGAAAAGTGTTGCATGCACTTGGTTCTTGGAAGCTAGTGTGTACCTGCTCCAGTACGTGGACAGGTCTATGTCTCCCACGAGCTGTTTACTCTTAAAAGTAGTAGCAAATATTTATTGGTTCAATGAATTTGCCCCCACACATGGACTGACTCCATTATTTTTAGTATTATTGTACTGTTGTTGCCAAGCATAGAGTCCAAAGATCACATGAATGGGAGTAAGATTTATTTAATTCTTACGTGTGTTTCCTGAAATTCAATGTTAGAAAATATATTGATAAATATGTCAGTATTCTATATGATAGTGATTCTTCTGATAAATCAAAAGGCTGAATGAACTGAGGAAGATAAGACACAGATTCACAAACACCCTGCATATGTCGTTATTAAGATAAAGAAGATATTGGAAAACTAAATTGATACAGTCTATGATTTCTAAGATGAAGAGGCAACCACAAGCTCTATTTTTAGATCTGCTGAGGCTGAAACATTTGCTCTAACTTAGTAACACTGTTTCTCAACAGGAGGCGCAGGGTGTGGTTTTACTTTCCTGGCATACCTTAATGTGTTTCATACTGAAGCCAAGACCAGTGTTCTATGCATGTGTTAGCTCTCTATTACTGTAGCAAATATTTGATACAATCAATTATAGTGAAAAAAAAAAAGATTTCTTTTGGCATATGGAGTCACAGGTTCCAGTTTGTGGTTGGTTGGTCCTGTTGTTCCTGAGTCTGTGGAGAGGAAGCACAACATGGCGGAAACAGGAGGCAGAGCAAAACCGGTCACCTTGGAGTACAGAACCCACCATTGCTTTGAAGGCTTGCCTCTAGTGACCTAAAGAACTCCCACTAGGACGGGGACATCAACCCAGCCACAGAACCCAGAGACCTAGGATAGAACCAAACATGACTGGGAAAAAAAAATAAGTAAATGAAATGATTTCTAATGGTATTCTGCTGTGCTCATAGATGTACAGAGCCTAGCATAATCATCATCGGAGAGACTTCATCCAGCAACTGATGGAAACAGATGCAGAGATCCTCTGTCAAATGTTAGGTGGAGCTTGGGGAACCCCAGGGAAGAGGGGGAGGAAAGACTGTAGGGTTGAGAGGGGTCAAGGATATTGCAAGAACATGGTCCACAAAATCAACTAAGCGGGGCTCACAGAGACTGGATCAACACAACCAGGGAGCCGGTGTGGGTCCGACCTAGGTCCTCTACATATATGTTGTATAGTCTGATGTTTTTGTGGGACCCCTAACAGTGGGAGTAGGGCATATCTCTGATGCTTTTGGGAACCTTTCCCTACGTCTGGATCGCCCCATCCAGCCTTGATATGAGAGTTATGTACCTAGTCTCATTGTAACTTGTTATGCCATAGTTAGTGGATATCCCTGGGAAGGAAGCCTGCTTTTTTTTTTTTTTTTTTAAGGGGAACCAGAGGAGGAGTGGATCTGGGGGAGAGGGGAGGTGGGGGGAGGCAGGGAGGAGGAGAGGAAGGGAAAACTTGAGTCGGGGTGTAATATATGAAAGAAGAATAAGTAGATAGATAGATAGATAGATAGATAGATAGATAGATAGATGATAGATAGACAGATAGATAAAATAACTCCTACTAGGCTCCACCTTCTGAAGTTTCTACCAGCTTCCAAAATACCACCTTGAGGGATCAAGCCTTTACCACATGGATCTTTAGCACATGCTTAAGATCTAAGGTATAGCAACATGAAAGAAATAAACTCATGAACTATTGAATTTTTGTGTTATTTATCTTAGTGGTTACTTTCATAGACTTGAGTACTAAAAAGTCATTTAAAAAAACCTTTAAGAAAATACATGTTTAAGAAGATTTATAAGGTTTTAAGCCAGAAGGATTTAAAAGTAATTATCCAGCGAACATTAGAATATTCTCTGGGTGTTTGACAGCTGCTAAAAACTTCCCAACCCGCTCACCACATTTCCAGTTTAGATGGATTTCTTTATTCACTCTATTTGCTGAAGTTTTATATTCTACTTGTGGTAAACCGAGTTACTGTTCCCAAAGATGTTCATGCCCTAACGATTCTACGTGGTGGTGGTAGTGGTGTTGGATTCTGGAGATGTAGTCAGATTATTCCAAGTTATTAGGTTGGCTAACAAGATCACAGAATTCTTGCACATGGAGACAAGAAGGTCAGAAAATGGGATAAAGGAGGACAGAGCAGGAGGGTTGAGGAGAGAAGACACATGTGGGTCAGAGATGGAAAAAGAGAATGTAAGTTAATGAATATGCAGATTCTGTACACTTGAAATAACACAGGAAAGGGTTTTTTTTTTTTTTTCTTTTAGAATCTCCAAAAGAAAGGAATATAGCTCTACTGGTAATTTCAATTTTCTGAGAACTAGAATTGAAAGATAACAACATGGTGGGTCTTTTTGTTTGTTTGAAAATATAGTCTCGTTATATAGGCCAGACCGGCTTAGAGTTTACTCCATAGCTCAAGCTGGCTTCAGGTCATAGCAATGCTCTTGCCTCTGCCTCTAGAGTGCTGAGACCGCAGGTCCTCCCCCACGCCTGGCTACATCCCTGTCCCTTTAAACCAGTTATGGTTGTGCCAGGCTATTAGAACATCAGTGTCTTTACACTAAAGCTAACATGCTTCTCCCCTTTCTTTTCTTTTCAAACATAAGTATTTTTCCAGAAGCGCTGAAGCAGGTCAGCTAAGAGCATCACCTCCAGAGCCCGTGTTATCTGACAATGAGTTCTGTCTTCACCTGTCTCGTTTGGGAGCAGGTAACACAGTATCTCTGTGCCTCTTTTAAGTATAAACATGAGTGATGCTGATGCTTTCCTCAGAGGATAGTGATTCAAGACATTCTGAGGACTGAACATAATCCCAGACTCTGTAGTGCTTGAGGGATAAGGCCAGGGAACAATTTTGTTCACGTCTACTAGAGAGCTAACTACCGTAGCACTTACTGAACTGTGTATCATAGGAAGAACTCTATTTTCCTTTTTTTCTGGTGTGTGTGTGTGTGTGTGTGTGTGTGTGTGTGTGTGTGTTTAAAGGCAGGGTTTCTCTGTGTAGCTCTGGGTGTCCTGGAACTCACTCTGTAGACCAGGCTGGCCTCAGACTCAGAGATCTACCTGCCTCTGCCTCCTGAGTGCTGGGACTACGGGCATGCTGCCTGGCCAGAACTGAACTCTGAAAGCTGCGGACACGAGGAGCCAACCTCACGGTCTTGCATCCTCCTTTTTGTTCTTCTCTTCTGCGCATGTCAGAGCATTTCCCAGGGCACTGCAATGTGGCAGTGCCTCCCATCTTGAGCTTCAGCGTTTTAAAGTTCCCATTACCATAAATAATGATGACGTGGATATTTTTGTGAATAAATCTTTTGCCAACTCAATAAAAATATACAATATCAAGTTTACCATTCTGTTTAAAAGTGTATAATTCAGTAGCACCAAGCACATTTACAATGTTGGCCAACTTTTACTACCGACTAATTCTAGAGCCATGCATAAATCACTCCCCAGACTTCAGCCTGTTCCTGCATAATGGATTCATAGGGAGTAAAGCCTTTCATTAAAGGAAGAAATATTTTTAACGATGTCTACAACAGAGCTGTGTTAGTTGGCTTTCTGTCTCAGTGACAGAATATTCGAGAAAAATACCCTAATAGGAAATACTTACTTTGGTACAAGGTTTTAGTCTATTCTTAGCAGGCACTGTTGCTCTCACGCACAGAACACCACAGCAGAGAGTGTGGTAGAGCACAGCGCTTGCCTCATGGTGACCCAGAAGCAGATAGAGAGAGGAAAGGGCAGGGGGCAAGATACAGTTCCTTACGTGCACGGAGTCAGGGCCGTCCACTGGAACAATGGCAACTCACCATGGGCCACACTTCTGAAGAAAACTGACTCTTCCTCCCTCAGCAGCCATCAATGACCAATAGTTCCTCAGTGAGGAGTGGAGCCTCATGAGGCACTCCTCTGTGAAAATCTTAGTCATCCGCTGTATATGTTGGTTTGTATGCTGGATCATCTGTTGGAAGAAAAGATTCCTTGGCAAATAAATACTTAAAAATAAGAAATCTAGACAAATGATTTTCAAATGTTTTTTAATGTGTCACATGGGAAGCTTGTTAAAAATAAAGATTCCTCAAGGAGCCAGACATAAGTCCCCATGCCTACATCCACCTGAGTTTTGACAAAGATACCAGTCACATAATAGAAAATAATTCTTTTAATAAATGGTGCTGGGGAAACTGGGTATCCACATGTAGAAGAATGAAACTTGATTCTTCTCACCCAGAACACAAACCAATTCCAAATGGATCAAAGATCTTTGACCTGAAACTGTGAAACCCCTAGAAGAAAGGATGGGGAGCAGTACACTTCAGGATACAGGCTCAGGTAAGGACTTTTTGACTAGGACTCTGGTCACCCAGGAAATAATACCAATAATCAACAGGTGAGACTTCATGACACTAAAAAGGTTCTGTGTTGCCAGGGAAACTGTTAATAAACTGAAGAGGCAGCCTACAGAACGAAAAAAAAAATATGCCAGCTATGCATCTGACAGAGGATAAAAATATAGATATGTATACCAAGAACTAAAAAACAAACCATCATCAACAACAACAAACCCTGAACACCCAGAAAACAAGCACATTACAAAGTAGGCTGTAGCCAGGCTTGGTGGCACACGCCTTTAATCCCAGCACTTGAGAGGCAGAGGGAGGCAGATCTCTGTGAGTTTGAGGCCAGCCTGGTCTACAGAGCAAGTTCCAGAACAGCCAGGGCTGTTAGACAGAGAAACCCTGTGTCAAAAAAATGAAGAAGAGGAAGAGGAAGAAAAGAAGGAGGAGAAGGAGAGTAAGAAGAGGAAGGAGGAGGAGAAAAATCAGGTTGGGTGTGGTAGCACTTGGCTAAAATCTCAGGACCCAGGAAGCTGATGAAGGATGATCACAAATTTGAGGCCTGGACTGCAAGCAAGACCTTGTTTCAAGGCAGCAAAAAGAAAAGAGCAGATTCCCAAAACCTTTCTGAGATAACTGAGAGTAGAGCCTGGGAATGTGTTAAACACAGAGACTGTCCCAGAGTCATACTGTGAGAAACCCTGCTAAATCCTGTTTCCCACAGAGCAGAATTTACAAGACGGTTCTACCCAGTACACTGGATGATCTGCAGGGGAATTAACTACAGTTGACTTGGTATTGTTTAAGATTAATTCACACAAGATAAGAGATTTCCCTTGCCATTCTCCTTCAGTCCTCTGGAGTATACAAGACATCGCAGCTGGGTGCTAGGAAAATACTTGGTTTTCTAGTACAAGTTTACAATACAGAACAAGAGGAGTTCTGAGCTTTAAGCAGATAATAGTATTTAGTTACTCTTGTTGACATTATTTGTTTGTTTGTTTATTATTTTTGTTTTTTGGGGCAGGGTTTTTCTGTGTAGCCCTGGCTGTCTTGGAACTCATCTGTAGACCAGACAGCCCTCAAACTCAGAGATCTGCCTGCCTCTGCCTCCTGAGTGCTGGGATTAAAGGCATGTGCCACCACCGCCAGGTGACATTATTTGTTTTTATTAAGTTAACTTATATATTTACGTTCTAGTTCTGAAAAGCTATACTGGATTTTTATTACCCTCCACAGTGCTCGTAAAGATTGGGAAGTCTTGGTAGATGTGTTATGGGAAACAGTTGTGAATGTTGACATTAACTGAGTCAAATTTGTTTGAAACTCAAGCTTCTTTTCAAAAGAGGTAGGTTAGACCCAGAGCTAGGGGAATAGGGTGTGTGTGGGGTACCAACAGGGTTAAGACTGGGGGTGTCCATGAAGCTTTGGGAACAGCATTGGACACTCTGTTCTTGGTGGAAGGACCAAGTGGGAAATTAGTCCTTTATAATTTACCTTGTGGCTCAAACTGCCAGCCACCTTACCAGGGGAATACACTTCACTGTTTATTCATGTGGATGATTCAGGTTCAGACGGAACAATTTATGTCTATCTTCAGCAACACATACGTGATTCCTTGCTGGATGGAAGGGTGCTGCTCCCTGCCAGCTGGCAACCCTGGATTTGGCAGATGGCTTCAAATGCTGCCTTGAGAAGTTACAGGCAGTTTCCCTCAGCCTCCTCTTCTCTGCTGACTCACCATACCATGTAAGGCAGATGAGGACTCCAGGAGTCTCAAAATGGGTCCCTGTGAAGGCATTTGAGAGACTGGAACACTACCGATGAAGGAAGTTTGGGCTTTAAGGGCTAACTCACTCAGATATTACCGGTTTCTTAAAGCTGACTCCAATCAACAGTCGTGGTGTTTTCTGGCGGAGTGTTTGGAGTCCCAACAGGAAGTGCTATTTACAATACTAGTGGTTTGGATCTCATAATAATCATTGATCTTACTCACTGGAGCCGACTCCAGTGTCTAATTTACTGAATACATTTCAGTTCTTAAATTGCTAAAACATTCCCTTTAGTAATAAAAATTGTAAATGGAGAACGTCTGCCACCACTTCTTAATCATGGAAACTTTCTGCTTGATTTTATGTTTGCATAGATAAGAACCAAGAGGGGCAAAGAACTACTGTGTTCCTCTAAGAATTTCATCCATTATGATCAAGGCTAGATGCTAAGTAGTGCAGAAATCTATCTTCAGGGCAAACTTGTGCCCAGTGACTCTCTTTTGTACATCTCATCCTTGTGAATGTTCCCTGACTGGGCCCCACTTTCCTCTGCAATGTGGGCCCAGGGCTCTGCTAACTCACAGATCAGCAGGCCAGAGTCTCCATCCGGCTTTGCTGGAATTTTGCTTTGAAAGCCTGGCGGCCTAGGACAGGTCTGGGATGCAGACTCAGTCTCCAGAGGCCTGGTCTTTGGGATGCTAAGTAGTGGAAGAAGAAAAGACAAAGGACCTGTGTCTACTTGCTGGCATCCTCAGAAGCAGTCACCATATACCTTTTTGTGAGCCTGGAGTCTTGTTAGGAGAAGGACCTGCAGAATTGAAAAAGCTTTGTTATGAATGAGTACGCACTCACATTATGCTAACTATGATGTACATATGGAAAAACAAGAACAACCTCATACTAATGGCATTGTGCATATATCAACATTTCCCAATTTATCAAATTTGGGGATGGAATAAAAAGTAGTCTTATGCCTTACTGCTTCTTTGGTCTTCCACTGGAGAGCTTTGAAAGCCTTCAGACTTTGTGTTATCTGACAGTGACAATTGGAAGCAAGAGTAGCCATGCTGCATCTGTAAGTGCAGCCCCTGAACTCTTACAAAATGCTTCCAGCTGCTGCTTTAGAGGCCTCTCCCCTGAACCTCTGTGGATGTTTCTCCCGTTTCAATAAGTAAAGTAGACGGGCTTCATTTGAAAGTCCTCACGGGTCTGCTCTGCCTTCCCCTGGGTGTGGCACCGAGATGCTTCTCCTCCCTGACCTCCCTTTCTCTGCTGTTCCCCTTCTTCCTGTCAGTGGTTAGATTCCACAGTAGGTGAAGGCGTCCCACGCTGAGTTTTAATGGGAGAAACCCTCCAGTCATAAATAAATCCTACTTGAAGTGTCAATGGCTGTGAGTCTGAAGTGAAATGTCAGTGTGGCATTTCAGCGCTTTCAGGAGAAGCCCCCTAAGGGCCAAATAAATCATACAACAAGGCTACAAGACACTGAATTTGCCTTAAAATATAATGTGAACAGATGATTCTGTTTTATCACACCAGAGGCGAGAGCATGGGAAGCTTCCTCAGACAAGATGAGGTGGGGGGGGGGGGGGGGACGACAACAAGATTTGAGATATATGCTGGGAGTCATTGAGAGAATCGGGTTATTCTCTGCCAGAAAGCAAGGGTTCTGGTCACTGGTACAACATGCAGCTAAATTGGGCTTGAATCTCTTAATTCAACCCCAAACATCTGGGTCTATGATAAATCCGGATTATATAAAGAGTGTTGAAGTGACAGCCGGGCATATGCCATAGAGAGGCCATGGTATGGCTGTCTCTTCTTAATACGCAACTAAGTACGTATTAAGTGAGTACGTCAGTTCAAATATTCCTTGATAATATTAGATATTTCAGTCTCCTTTGTCCTGGGAGAGTAAGGCTCACTGTGTAGTGAGGAGGATCCATCTAAGAGTGTTCCTTTAGGAAGTGATGTGTTTGCAAGCTCAATGTCAAGTTAAAAGCACCGACCAAGGTCAGTTAAGAGCTTGGACCAAGACCCTCGAAGTTGGACATCTTACTAGTCATTAGTTTTGCTGAGGCTTTTCTGTGATGGCGCAGCCAGGAAACACCAGTTCCCTTAGTTGGCACTGGGGAGATGGCGGTACTTCTGAACTCGGCTCTCATCGTCTCTGTGGTATTTGCCTGATTGTAGCTCGGGGTTGTGCTCGGTCCTTCCAAGCTTCTGGTCTTACGGCCTCCCCAGGGTTAAGAAACGGTCCTTTCCCCAGACTGAGAACTGATAATGTATTAAGTCAAAAGCAAAACTTCGGGTCGCCCTTTAGAGTCTTTGTGTGACGCTGCCCTTTGGTTGGTATGCCAAATGTAAATTTTAAAAGGAGTCATGTAGACTGTGTCAGCTTCAGAGCAAAGGAGGTTAGCATGCTTCGTATTATGTTTCTGGGACTCCCTGGAAATTGCATATGAAAAGTACATTTTACTTTCTGGCCAGTCGAGAACAAGTTCCAGCTGATTTCAGCTGCTGTTATTTGATGTGTGAAAAATGGTTTAAAAAAAAAGTTTTTTTTCCCCAAAGAATTTTGTTATCAGCTGTACTATGCATCCTGGCATAAAACCCTTGACAATATCAAAGGAGATGGTATCATGTAAATGTAACAGAGAGCAGAATGCAATTCTCTTTCATGATGTGGCCAGAAAAAACAAATTACATTGAGTGACCCAGTGCACCCTGACTCCATTAGGCCCCCAGCTCTTGTTCACATAACATTCTGCCCCAGTAAAAAGATTATGAAGGAGAGGTTGGGGGGGGGGGGGTAGGGGAAGCTGTCAAAAAAGAAGAAGTCGTCCTATTCATGTAGGTCTGATTTATGAACTGTTGGGATCGTTTTCCAAAGTCTCCCGTCGCAGCCTCTCGCCTGGCTGATAAACATTGCACAAAAATTCTGCCGTTTTGCAAAAAAAATAAAATAAAAAAAATAAATAAAAATATCTGATTCTTACATGTCCAAAGTCCCGTTTTGGACCCTGGGAGGAAGGAACATTGGAGTTTCCGAAGAGCTGCTGGTGACAAACGTCTACTGTGTTCCTGATGCCGGGGAACGAAAGTGAGACTTGAAGGAAGAGAAAAGGCACGAAGAGAAGCCTTTCTCCTTCAGCTCCTCTGCAGCCAAATGCTGACCTACCGGGTTTTCAAACGTCCCCCCGCCCGCCCCCCCAGCCATTTTCCCTTACATGTTGTGTCTGTTCCCCAGAAACACATCCTTTTTGGGTTTTAAACTTGATGGAATTATAGAAAACCAAGTGTAAAG
Organism: Peromyscus attwateri; assembly: GCA_902168425.1. NCBI lineage: Eukaryota > Metazoa > Chordata > Mammalia > Rodentia > Cricetidae > Peromyscus > Peromyscus attwateri. Next base: position 56,460 of record CABHPP010137983.1, read on the forward strand.
TTCCCAGGCCCACAGTTTTCTCACAGCTAGAAAAGGGGTGGGAGAGAGGACGTGGATTACCCTGGCTCTCCCCAGACTCCACGGCTTTCTTTCTAAAAGCAAATTCTTTTAAAAAACTACAGAGGGAAGCAGAACTCGGCAGTCATCTGGCTATGGGTGAACATGATTATGTTTTAAAATAATAATGATGCCAAAGGTTATAGAAAAGAGGAAACTGTTCTCTTTGTTCCAAGACTGTATATTTAATAGAGATGAATATCTCTTAAGGCATAAATACAAAAATCTTTTTTTTTCTTGGAAAACCGGTCAATTTGCTAGTCTAGACTTATAGAAAGCACCATAAAACGGTTCTTTTTAAATGGCCAAATAATCTTCCAGTGCAACCTTATCTGCCCCAGAAGTGAAATGAATGCAAGTTTTGGAACGGATCTGGCCGCTCCAGGGTCAGGTTCTGATATAGATCTGGGCTGACATCATATCAACAAGGGTATCACAAGGGTTGTATTTGTGTCCTTTTCCACCGAGGATGGGTCTCCTGCCTGAGCCAGGCTGAACATGTTTGCCTAGGCTATGCCGAGGAAGAACTCCAAACGTGAAATGGTTTGAGCATCTGCTTGAAGAGCAATTTGTTCCCTTTGGGTCCAGCATCTTGGTCTTCTGAGAGCATTTTGTGGGTCCTTTGACCCTGGGGAAGCCATTTCTCAGTGTCACTTGCCGTACTTGGGTGTTGGCTAAAAATCATACACATAATGTATTATTTCACAGCAAGGATGACAGAGTGTGGGAATGGAGAGGGTTTCCATGAGTAACACGCTTAGTGGACCCATGAGCTCAGCTTCTTCCCATCCTCATCACCCTGAAGAACCGGGAGTGGGTGGACAGAGGTGAGGTAGTGTGGTGTGGTAGCTGGAACACAGTGGCAACAGTCATCTTGGCCATGTTGAAACCTTATTTGCCACAGGCATGAGGCTGCTCAGGCGTTTGGTATCCCAGGGCACTTAGTTCTGGCCAAACCTGCCTTCTTTTTCGTTTTCTTTGTTTTTGAAAAAAAAATTGAGATTTTAATATATTTTTTATTTTATGTGTATGAGTGTTTTGCCAGCATGTGGATGCACCATACGCTTGCTGTGCCTACAGAGGCCAGAAGAGGGTGTCAGATCTCCGGGGACTGGAGTTATAGACAGTGGAAAGCCACCATGTAGGTGCTGGCAATCCAACTCAGGTCCTCTAGAAGAGCAACCAGTGTTCTTAACGACTAAGCCATCTCTCTAGTCCCCTTTCTATTTTCAAGGGAAAAGTCCTCAGTAACTTTTTTTTAATTATCATTGTTTTTTTTTTTTTTTTTTTTTTTTTTTTTTTTTTTTTTTTTTTTTTT
>CABHPP010137984.1:0-12766 GCA_902168425.1 Peromyscus attwateri
TCTTCTGGCAAGGCTGAATGTTCTCCGGCAAAATGGCTCCCCATGATGGACACCCTCCAGGACAGTGGTCCCTCTGAATCCCTAGGGAAGTAGCTCTGGGACCCCATGGATACCCAAATCCTCAGACGTTAAAGTCCCTTTTACAACATGCTCATGTTTGCATATGCCCCCACACATCCTCTTGTGTTCTTTCAAACATCCCAAGATGATTCGCAGCAGCTGATACAACACACACATGATTTGCATATAAAATATTATGAAGTCGTGTAGGAAATGGTAACAGGAGGAAAGACTCTGCATGTCAGTTCAGATGCAGTTCTTAGTTTGGATATTTTGACCTGTGGTTAGTTGACTCAGAGGTTAAGAGCACTAGCTGTTCTTTCAGAGGACCAGCATGGGTGATCTCAGTCACTGTGGAAGTACATCCTCCAGGGCCAGCCGCCCCAGTGAGACACAGACCCAGAACCACCACCCACATGTCTGAAGTCTGAACCCACAGAAATTTTTTCTGAGATAAATATTTATTGTTGTTTTAAGACAGTAAGTTTGGGGATAATTTCTTGTGTAATGGTACTTAGCTAACATATGGGTGGTTTTAGAGGTCTACTCCCCATCAACTTAAAATGACAGAGAGGTGGGCATGGGGAGATGGCTGGACAGGGAAGTGCTTACTTACTGCAAGGACATGAGGACCCAAGATTGATCTCCAGCACCCATGTGAAAAGCTGGATGGGGTACCATGTATCTACAATCCCACACTGAGAGGAGGGGTGGGCATGGGGACAGGAGGCACCTCAGAGCTTGCTGGCCAGCCAGTCTAGCTAAATCCATGAGTGCTAGGTTCACTGGGAGACCCCATCTCAACAAGTAAGGTGAGTGGGCTGGTAGGATGCCTCACAATAGGCAAAAATGCTACACAAGCCTTACTGCCAAAGTTCCACTTCAGGATCCCATGGCAAAGGGGGAGAACCCACTCATGAATGTTGTCCTCTGACCTACACACACACACACACACACACACACACACACACACTGCAGCACACACTCATGTTCATACATATTATATATACATACACTTTATTTTTTAGTAATTAATAAAGTAAGAAAATAATAAAGTGGAGAGTAATTGCGGAAGACATTAGATGCCAACCTCTGTCCTCTACATGCATGTACGCATGCTCGCACAATGCATACACACACACACACACACACACACACACACACACACGAACCCTCATCAACATGTGAACATGTACAAATACAAACACCACACACACATACACACAATAAAAAAAAAAAAAGTAAATTCTCAAGGATTCAAGAAGCCTAGCCTAGGAAGTTATTTGGTTTGTTCCTCGGACAGAATTTCCTTTGCCTTGCCCTTATCTTCAGGATGACTGTAATAGCCAAAACTCCTCCAGTCAAGGCTGAACGCAGGTCACCCACCTGCGTCTTGGCCTCCCAGTCTCACTACCCGACAGAAACCCTCTTTCCCAGCAGATGCGCAGGGGGGTCCAAGGCGACGGGCTCAGGAGGTCATGTTCTTGACTTTCCTAACAAGTTGAGAGTCCCTTCCAGCCAGATGCCACACTACGTGATCTACCTGTCGTTATGAAAACCTTTCTGGGTGCACTTTAACGTACTCCAAGCTTGTTTTCAACTCAATTTGACCCCCATTCAAAGAACAAAAGAGAAACCTGTGCGATCATTGTATTCCGTTCTATGTTTCCCTTTTAGTTTTTAATGGTCTTTGTCATTAACATTTGCAATTGTTGATGGGGGCTTTTATTTGTTTTAGCTGCTTTTGGGGGTTTTAAAAACACAAAAGGGAAATCTGTCCATATTAAACTGACTATAATAATCTAGGTTCTTTTAAATGTTGCTCACATTTGTTGTTTACACAGGTTGTAAGTTGTTTTGGTCAAAACGTTTAACTTATTAAAAACCGTTGTCTTCTGTTAGAGCATTTAAAAAATGCAGTCATGACATTCACAACTGCTTTCAATATTTTCATGACTTACTTAGTTCGAATCTGTCTCAGAATATGGCTTTGAAATGCTGTTGGAAGGATGAACAACTTTTTTTTTTTTTAATTCATTATGTATACAGTGTTCTGGCTGTCTGCACACCAGAAGAGGGCACCAGATCTCACTATAGATGGTTGTGAGCCACCATGTGGTTGCTGGGAATTGAACTCAGGACCTCTGGAAGAGCAGCCAGTGCTCTTAACCTCTTGAGCCATCTCTCCAGCCCCAGGAAGAACAACTTTTAAGAAACTATACAACTCTCATGTAATGACAGGCTGACCTTAGAGTCTGAAGGAGAACCATGCAGGAAGACTTAGACCAGTGATTCTCAACCTGTGGGCTGTGACCCCTTTTGGGGTGGGGGTGGGGGGGTCACATATCAGATATTTATATTACAATTCATAACAGCACCAAAATCACAGTTATGAAATAGAAACAAAATAATTTTACGGTTGGGGTCACCACAACATGAGGAACTGTATTAAAGGGTCCTAACTGCATTAGGAAGGTGGAGAACCACTGCCCTATAGATCCTGCCCCACCTCTCACTACCTCAGTCACACTGACAGGGACAAGTCAACTGTCCCAAGTCTTTTGGCCTCTTCAATCCTTAGGCTACGTATCTGAAAAAAACAGGTCCACTGACCCCACAATGTGGCTGCATTCCAAACAGTGACAGGGTAGCTGCTGTGGCGGGCACTAGTCTTTGTGGTAAAAAGTCACTGTCAAAGGGAATATTATCTTACTGTGGCCCGTGGAGAACCTGCATCACTTTCCACCAATTAAAGCTCACGGTGAAATACAGAGGAAAGCAAACCTGGATTATCAAGCTCACTTAGGTGTTGCTGAAGGCTAGCTCAGTGTGAGGATAAAAACATACCTAAGTGTAACATTCTCCTTGCTGTTTAAAAGCATGTAGTTTGGGTCTGACAGAGAACTGACAAAGTATCTCCACTGGAGGATTCCGTCCACAGTGAAGTCTCTAGGTTCCCGGTAAAATCCAGGGTGGGAGGGTGAGCCCTTCAGAATGGATTCCCTGGACAAACCAGAGCCTCTTTTATGTGTTCTCAACCAACCTAAGGTGGGCTGCATAGTGTCAAAAAGCCAAATACCAGGCCAGTGGCTAAGGCGCTCGCTGTCAAGTGTGAAGACCTGGGTTTGATCCCCAGGACATGAACACACACACACACACACACACACACACACACACACACACACACAGAGTGGAAGGAGAAAACTAACAATCTAAAGTTGTCCTCTGACCTCCACACACATACTATGGAATACACAGGCACATTCATACACACCCACACAAAATAAATAAAAAATATGAAAAGGAATTAAAGACAAAAAGCCAAATGTGTGAGCGGAACTATTTAAAGTATTATGAAAACCGGGGTCTTCTAGAGAAGGAGGAAATAATTAGTTAACACAAAACCTCCTTGCTCCTTGTCTCCAGTGAAAGGGCAAAGGTGACTGGTTTGGGGCAGGGGAGTGCTACAAACAAAAACCCTGAATACGGTCAGTTAACTCTGAGAAGCTTCCATCTGGGTTATCTTTGTTAACAGCACATCCCTTCTGCAGAGAAGTGTTCCCTGAAGTCAAACCTCACAGACCATGGAAGGTACATGGACTCATTCCACTGGACTGAGGTGTGGCTCTTCTGACTGCCTGCCCTGGGATCTGCAAAGGTGACACACTCCTTCAAAGTCAACCTACAGAAGCAGGAGTTCACCCAGAGCGCCCACCCTTCAGACCCGGAGTTCATGGACTGGAACAGACTCAGCATATCCCCAGCTCACCTTCAGGAAGGTGGGGTCTGGGAGAGCTCTGGTAAAGCAGCACCCGCCACCGGCTTGGAAAATGCTTCTGGGATTGTTCTGGTAGAGACAGCCACCGCACCTTCCTCTTGAAGATCTATTAATTCATGCTAATAAGGTCAAAGCTCTGAGAATCCGTAAGGAAGAGTGTATTCGCCTTTGCTTACCCATTTCTCTCACCTGATCAGATACCTTTTCCTATGTAGCTGAGAAAAGCTCCTGCTGGAGCCATCCCCACCGAGAGGAACCACTGCCCAGGGGGCAGCCCCAGATCACAACAGTCACAGATAAAGTAGATTAGAAACTGTGCTCTGTTTTTCCCCAATGCTTCAGAAAAGAGTAGAAATTAAAAGAGGATTCGATGGAGAAGGATTTGGAAACATTTTAGGAGATTTGGAATTCTTTCTTTTTTAAAGATTTATTTATTTATTATGTGCATTGGTGTTTTGCCTGCATGTATGTCTGTGTGAGGATGCCAGATCCCCTAGAATTGAAGTTACAGACAGTTGTGAGTTGCCATGTGGATGCTGGGAATTGAACTCTGGTCCTCTGGAAGAGCAGCCAGTGCTCTTAACATCTGAGCCACCTCTCTAACCTGAGATTTGGAATTCTTGTTGCATATCAACATGTTAGTGCTTAGCCCGTCTTTGCCGCTAACCACCATCATAACTAACTGTCTTAGTTAGGTAGGTATCTGTTACTGAGATCAATACCATGACCAAAAGCAATTTGAGGAAAGGGTTTACTTGGCTTATACACCCTGATCACGGTGGGCGACTGAGGGAAGTGAGGACAGGAACCAGGAGGCAGAAACTGAAACGGGGCCATAAGGGAATGCTGCTTATTGGCTTGTTCCCCACGGCTTCCTTCCTTCCTTCCTTCCTTCCTTCCTTCCTTCCTTCTTTCTCTCCTTCTCTCTCTCTCTCTCTCTCTCTCTCTCTTTCTTTCTTTCATTTTTTCGAGACAGGGTTCTCTGTGTAGTTTTGGTGCCTGTCCTGGATCTCGCTCTGTAGACCAGGCTAGCCTCAAACTCACAGAGTTTTGCCTGGCTCTGCCTCCCAAGTGCTGGGATTAAGGGCGTGTGCTACCACCACCAGCCAGCTTACTTTCTTTTACAATTCAGGTCTACAGGCATCAAATTGATGAAAGCTAACTAGAACAGTCTCTTCAGGAACTACGGTGGCCCGGCAGATTTAGGACATAACTCCAGGCCCTCTGAATCCTTTCTCCCTCCACCATCTCCACTGATGGGTAGACACTGAGTAAAAAAATACCCTAGCTCCAGGCATGTCAGTTCCATATTCCACTATTTCCTGTAGTTGAAGTTTTCCTGTGTCCACCCGGCTCCTGCAGCCACTCAGACCCAAGTAAACACACAGAGACTTATATTAATTATAAACTGTATGGCCGTGGCAGGCTTCTAGCTATCTAGATCTTACATCTTAAATTAACCCATTTCTATAAATCTATACCTTGCCACATGGCTCGTGGCTTACCAGTATCTTTACATCTTGCTTCTCATGGTGGTGGCAGCTGGCAGCATCTCCTGACTCAGCCTTCCACTTCCCAGAATTCTCCTCTCTGCTTATCCCGCCTATACTATACTTCCTGCCTGGCTACTGGCCAATCAGCATTTTATTTATCAACCAATCAGAGCAACACATATTCACAGCATACAAAACATCCCACAGCAATTTCCTCTTTCTACTACAATAGTGAGGGCTAGAGGAGCCACTAACATTTACCCTGCACTGACCAAATACCAGGCCTTTTCTAGTCAAACAGTTTAGGTAAATTATTTCATTCAACACAGTAAGAATCTGTGAAGGTGAAGACTAGGTAGATGGTTCAGCCAGTAAAGAGCTTGCCTCTCAAGTATAAGGACCCGAGTTTGAGCCCCAGAAGCCATGTAAAAAAAGCTAGGTGTGGCAGCACATGCTTGTCATCAAAGAGCTAGGGAAGTGGAGACAGGCAGATCGCCTGGCTCACTGGCCAGCCAGACCAGCCTAGTTAACAAGTTGCAGGCCACTGACAGACCTTGTCTTAAAAATCTAAGGTGGGCAGCATCTAAGAAGTGACACCTGAGGCTGGCCTCTGGCACATGTGCGCGCGCGCGTACACACACACACACACACACACACACACACACACACACATACACATACATGCATTTACATGTGCATGCATATATACACACACCCCAAAATTCTTTAAAGATTGAAATGATGACTTAGAATTGTACAGAGAGACAAATTTCCCAATGGGCACATGCTACCATCTTCAAAATTATTCTATCTAGTGGCCATGGAAATGGGTTTACAGGAAGCAAATGTTCCTTTGATTTTTAAGGGACTATCACTTTGAATTCTCTCCATCATGCTTATTCTAGAGATAAAGAAAGTGGAGGCTTGGTAGCTTTCATTTTAACCACTTTATAATCCAATATCCAACTCTAAAAGTTATCCCTCAGCTGTATTCAGACCACTCTTCCTCAAGCAAACACTTAGGCAATCTAATCTGTCCCAACATTTTATCCCACCCCATCATTTTAAATCCCTGGATTCTGCCAACACTTTCTGAGGGAATTTGAAAGGCAATTCCCAGGGCTCCTTTTGTGCTATACAAAAACATAATGTCAGGACTGAGAATGGTTTATGAGGCCCCACTGATATTATATGAAATATGACAATTTGGGTCTGTTCCCAATATGGACTTCTACAGCAAGCAAAAACAATAATACAAAATACAGCAAAATCAAACAAAGGTCTTAACATCCAATTCCTAGGTTTCAGCCCCAACATCCATTGCGTTGTCTTCTTGGAGAACTTCACTGAGATGTTTGGACATAAATCTACCAGCCAAATCCAACTGTACTGGGGGCAGCATCCTCCAGCTCCAAGGAGCCTTATTTTGACACTAGAACTAAGGAAGTCTGTCCCCATGTTCAGTTCTCTATAGTCCATCAGGACTTGCAGAAACGAAGTCTAGAAGCATGACGCAGGCCTTTCCCTACCAACCAAGGCCAATGTTGGGGAGCACCGAATCTGAAGAGACAAAAGGACACCCAGATCTCTGTAGATAAAGCTATCGCTTCACTCCATCACGGCAGATCCATGCTTGACCTACCATTTCCACAACAGTCTGGGATGGTCTCCTTGGGTCTTCCTATTAGTTCACTTACTCCCTTTTCTACTCTCTCTCTCTTTGTTCCTCTTTCCTAACCTCCATTTTTATTCCCATTCTCTTTCTCCTTCCTTCCCTCTCTCCCCTCTTCCCTGCCTCACTGTCCCATGTTAACCTAGGTAAGTGTGCTAGATGCTGAGAAGCCAGCGGGAATGCAATGAGCATGCCTTGCTTTGAGGATGAATGGTTTCTGGATTTGAAGAAAGGGCCCTATTTACCTGGTACTCACCTAATTCGTTTCTTCCCAAACTCATAGCTAGACTGCATTTCTCAGAATCTCTCTTTGGGTGAAATCATATGGCTTGGCTGAGTTGCAGTTAATGGTACATAGACCACAGCAAGATAAGTCACCTCCAGACCTGGCCACTGAAACCTCCAAGAGAACTCCACAGAGGCTTATGTCTCCCCCGACCCTCCCACAGTCTCATGGCATAGCAAGCATTGGAGGTCCCAGAGGCACCCAAGGGCAGCAGATCCCTGTGGTGGAAGGAGCCAAAAGACATTCACCCCTACTCACGGAGATCTGAGGGTTGTCTGTCACAGTGATGAGCCTACCATGGTGAGAACCCAAGGCATAAGTGTTAAAGGCTCCATCTTGTTTCTCTGGTAAGGCTGCTAAGCTCCTGTGACTGTTTCTTTCAGGAACATCCAAATTTTTGGCTAACTGGAGGGTCTAGAATTTTTGGCTGGATTCTTCATACAGCTGGTAATCATCAGGAAGCAACTTAGTGTTCAGTGTGTTCTTTGAAAACAGATCTCTAGATGCCAAAGGCAACGTGACAAATTGGTGGGGGAAAAGATAAACCACTCAGTGAAGAGTGCTGCCATAAGAAAAAAAAATAGCATTTAATCCCAGGACTGAGGAGGCAGAGGCAGGCTGATCCTGGTCTACACAGTGAATTCCAGGCTAGTCAAGGATACACGGTGAGACCATATCTTAAAAAAAAAAAAATCATATCAATTATATGCACAGTGAATAATACACAAAGCAAACGTTACATAAATGAAAATTTAAATGTAAAATAAAGCAAGTTCTAGAAGTGTGAGTAGGGAAAAAGTATTTAATACAAAGAAAATAATCTCGAATTTTTCCGAAAGATCCAAAAGTGCAAACCAAAGGAAAACACTAGGAAAACTGATCCCATTCAAGCAGAAGTTCAGTAGAACAAATGACTTCATTATCAAAAATACAAGCAGGAGCTAAAAGATGGCTCGGTGGTCAGGAGTGTACATTGTTCTTGAAGAGGATCTGAGTCAGGTCCTAGTGCCCATGTCAGGAAGCTCACAAATGCCCGTAACTCCAGCTCCAGGGGGCCTGATGCCCTCTTCTGGCCTCCACAAACACCTACACTCATGTGCACACACCCACATGTAGACACATATGCAATATATGCATAATTAAAATAAAATAAAACTTTATAAAAAGAGAAAAAAATAAGCAATGGTCTAGAATAGGAGTCAGTGAATTATGTCTCAATTCTACAATGTGGCCTGTGGCCTGTTTTTACGCACTTTTACTAGAACACAGCCACACCTGTGGTTTAATGTACTAGTTATGCCCAATTTTATGCTGACAGGACAGAGCTTAGTAATGGCAATAGACTCTATAGCCTAAGTGCTGTGGGATGGTCTGTATGTCAAATGTGTTGCTCTGATTGGTCAATAAATAAAACACTGATTGGCCAGTGGCCAGGCAGGAAGTATAGGTGGGACTAACAGAGAGGAGAACTGAGAGAACAGGAAGGTAGAAGGAGACACTGCCAGCCGCCGCCATGAAAAGCAGCATGTGAAGATGCCAGTAAGCCACGAGCCACATGGCAAGGTATAGATTTATAGAAATGGTTTAATTTAAGATGTAAGAACTAGATAACTAGAAGCCTGAGCCATTAGGTCAAACAGTTTAAATAATATAAGCGTCTGTGTGTTTATTTTATAAGTGGGCTGTCAGACTGCCAGGGCTTGGTGGGATGGGGAGAGAAAGCTTTCCAGCTATACCTAAAATTCCTCTAACATTTACTATCTAGACCTTGGCAGAAAAAACTGCCAATCACTGGTATAGTGGAAGATTTTGCAATGCATATTATTTGAAAAACTGATGTGTACTTAAACTCATGCATATGAGGAGGGAAGGCAGTGTACTCTGAGGGCTAGAAAACAGAAATGTCCTATAAGCTCATCCACGGGGGTCTAACTTCCTGAACTGTGAAATGTTCATACACTGCAGAATCACACATCAGTAATGAATTACATGTACTGTCTTAGTTAGGGTTTCTAGTGCTGTGAAGAGACATCATGACCACAGAAACTCTTATAAAGGAAAACATTTAACTGGGACTGGCTTACAGTTCAGGGGTTTAGTACATTATCATCATGATGGGAGGCATGGCAGCATGCAGGTAGACATGGTGCTAGAGAAGGATCTGAGAGTTCTACATCTTGATCTACAGGCAGCAGAAGGAGACTATGTGCCACATTTGGTGTAGCTTGAGCATATGAGACCTCAAAGCCTGCCCCCAACAGTGTGACACACTTCCTCCAACAAGGCCACACCTCCTAACTGCCACTCCCTATGAATGTCAAGCACTCAAATACATGTGTCTATGGGGGCCATTCCTATTTAAATCACCTCATTTACCAACAAAATAAATGGCAAATGAAAATTGTAAGAAGGTATTAGGTAACATAGCATTTTATGAACCCAGTAAAGAAATACCACCTATTTTGTGATGTATACGCATAATTCATCAAAACGTAAATTCATTTGGAAAAAAGTACCTGTAGCTTTGAGCTTGTGGTTTCTGCTCTTCAGGAAGGAGATCAAATGATGAGGTGGGTTTTAACGGCAACTGTGTCTTTGAAATTTTAAGTCAAATACAGTGAAATTGCATGCTGGTACTCAGCACAGTGTGATTTTGTTTGTCTGTCTGTCTGAGACAGACAGATCTTACTATGCAGCTCAGACTGACCTTGAATTCACCATGTGGCTGAGAACGACCTTGACCTTCTGGTCCTCTGGCCTCTACTTTCCAAGTGCTAAGATTATTTGTGCCACTACCCTGACGTCCTGTGATGCTGGGGATTGAGCCCCATGCTTTGTGCATGAGAAGCAAGCATTCTCCCAACTGAGCTAGATTCTCAGCCCCTCACTTCTTCTACATGCTTTTCTCTCTGTTTGAAAGTATTGATTTTAAATATTAATATCACAAGAGTAAAAAAACAAGAGTGCAGACAACTATTACTAAGTATTATCCACAGCTACCAAATTGTAAGGCAAGGTGAATGGCAACCCGTAAAACCCCAAAATGAGGCATGTCCACATTGAAATACCAACCCACCAGAGGGTCTTCCCCACTCAGAGAACTAAGATATCTCTGGCCTATTGAGTTGTCATGAGAATTACATGAAGTCTTATGTTTTATAAAGAGCACTTTGCATAATGCAGACATGTAATTGCTGCTGGATAAAAGGGAGTTATTTTAATCATTTTTTGTTATTATAAGTAAAGTCAATACAATATGGGGGAGATCAGTAATAATCAGAAGTCATCCTAAAGTGCAGAAAGTTGGTCAAAACAGATGAGAAACACTTCAGTAGAAGTGCTTAAATGTAATTCATAAGCCAGGCAGGGTGGTGTATACCTGTAATCCTGGCACCAAAGAGGATGGGGAAGAAGGGTTGTGAGTTCGAGACTTGCCTGAGCTACATGGTAAAAAAAAAAAAAAACCTCTGTTTAACACAAAACAAAAAACAGGGAGGGAGATGTAATTCCTAAGTGAAGGACTGCCTAACAAGGAGGGGAAGAGATCAAGAGGTCATCTGCATAGCAACAGGAAAGGAAGTCCTTAGAACATGGATTATCTCACCCCAGCAAGAGCGTGTCCCAGATAAGCAGGATAAGTGCTCATTTTCTAGGACACACACAATCTGATCATTACAAAGGACACATCCAGCTCTTCATTTAAGCCCTCCTTGGCTCACCCTACTCAAACTCAATGAGCAGGAACCCTTTTAATAAAAGCCTTGGATTAGGCCATATAATCCTCTGCATTTTAGTTCAATGTAGTGGCTACCATGCTATTTTATGAATGAGAAAACAGATTCTACAGAGGTAAGGTCACATAAATCAGAGCCTACTAGAAGGACTCATTAGCAGCCTCTGTGCTGCCAGCCCAGGTTCAAACCATGCTTCCTCCGCTGCGTTCCGCTAACCGCTGTGCAACTGGAATAATAATAACTAGCTTCTCCGATACACAATCCATCTGGGAGAGGAACGTGGAGACCAGCCAATGTGAGTCTCTAGCTCACAGGGTGATCATTACTCACAACCTAGGGCTCATGTGACAGAAGCCACTCGCCGAGTCTAATCCTGATCCTGTAAAGTGGACACAGTCAAGGGCCCCCACTCCTCTCCTTGTCCTTTGACATGGGGGTCATCGCTCTGTTTTAGCTCTATATCCTTACTGCATAATTCAGACAACTGAGAAAGAGAGCACCATCCGCTCAAAAGCTGGTCTCAGAGGGACTGTGACTGACAATTCCATGAGGCGATGACTGAGGTCAAAAAAGCTTAGGAAACCACACAGAACATGTCTAAGTCACACCCACAGGCCCGCAGGAACCTGACTCAGCAAAACAAAGAGGAGCTGGCACAAAGTGTTTGGCAGAAGTAGTACGAGGCACCTCTCATGTCTCCTTGGGTGATTTTACAGGACCACTCTTGCTAGAGTACAAGTAGGCAGTCAGTCCAGCTCTGACAGCAACTTCTGCCAGCCAAGGGGTTAAACAGAGCCTTCGCTTGCTCCTGTATCTTTTTGTTCTTTATCCTCATAGCATCAAAAAATGTAATTCAGGCCTGTGGGTGCCATTCCCAACCTCCAGATCTGGCTTCCATCCCACAGTCTGTGCATCAGCCCAGCCTGACAGAGACTACTACAGAGATCCACAACCAGTCAAAATGCAGAGATTTACTGTCCATGAGGCGTCCAACCCTAACTGATACATTTCCAATGTATCACCTCAGGCTCAGAAGAGGAGTGGAAAGATTAAGAGCCAGATGCCCAGGCTACCTGCTGCTCGATAGCGTCGCCTAGGAATGATAGGGGAAATGCACTTAAGAACTCTCAACAATATGGTTGCCTGAACAAGAATGCCATCATGACAATACCAGTTGACATGACAATGTGGATGAGGGAATTTCCACAGGTGCTACCTCTACATGATGAGCTACAGGTGATCAATGGGAGCTGAGAGAGAAAGATCAGTCATCTCCAGGAATGAGCTCCCACGAAGGCTGTCCAGTCCCAAGTGATCAGCTTTGGGTGTATGTACACATGGGGACTGCTGAATGGGCCAGCGAAATGACTCAGTGAGTTAAAGCACTTATTGCCAAGCCTGACGACCTAGATCCAATCCCCAGGACCCCCCTGGTAGAAGGAAAACCGATTCCAGGGTTGTCCTGCCTCTTCCACACATGTGCCAAAGCATGTATGCATGCATGCTCGTGTGCGCGCACACACACACACCCACTAAATAAATTTTACAAAAATACCTTTATTCTACCATCTTTTAAAGTAAGACTTCAAATGTTGCCTTTGTTTATAGAAATGCTTTCAAGGGAGGTCGATTGAGTCTATTGTGAGAATATGAACACTCTCACAGGAGGTGTGCTAATCATTCCAAATAACTAGCGTGCATTGTGGGGCACTACAACCACATGTCAGTGACACTGTGGCATTA
>CABHPP010137985.1:0-37165 GCA_902168425.1 Peromyscus attwateri
AAGGAGGGAGAAAGGGGGAATCTATGGCTGATATGTAAAGTTGAATTATATTGTAAAATAAAATAAAATAAATTCAAAAAAAACTTAAAAAAATAAATAAAATAAAATAAATTCAAAAACAACTTAAAAAAAATAAATACAAAAAATACAAAAAAAAAGAACATGGAAATGTCACACAGCTAGTTTTTCTTGAGGATCCATATAGACTGTGGCTTAGGTTAATGATTAAATAAAATAATTCTTTTGTAGAATATTATTTTTATGTGTGTTACCTTTGCTTATGTTGCATTTGTTTAAATCTGTGAAGTTGTGTTATGGTACCTGTCTAAACACCTGATGGTCAAATAAAGATCTGAAGGCCAATAGTAAGGCAGGAGAAAGAACAGAAGGGGCTGGTAGGCAGAGAATATATAGAAGAATACTGGGAGTAAAAAAGACCAAAAAATGAGAAAGAAGAAGGGGAACATCAGGGGTAGTCAGCCAGGTACACAACCCATCCCAGTAGGAGTAAGAATAAGATTTATAGGTGTAAGAGAATGGGAAAATCCCAGAGGTAAAAGGTAAATGGAATAATTTAAGAAATGCTGGCAAGAAACAAGTCAAATTTAGGCTGGGTATTAACAAGTAAGCCAAAGCCTCCTTATGTGATTTATTTTGGAACTGGGTATTAGACCACCCAAAAGAGTGAAAAATAAACAACAACATAGTTGTGTCCCAGAAGTTAAGTTGGCTCAAGTTCTTTTAATCTTAGTGTTGAGAGATGCGTTGACGGGCTTCATTGTGCATAATAGCTAAAACAAAGCTTCCAATATGACTTACAGATAGGATAAGATATTTTTATTAATAACTTTGAGATGAAAAACCTGAAGAAACCATATAAAGTTTAGAAGAGCATATAGTTGAGTGAGGGACTCGTTGAGGTCAAGAAACAAGAACAAAGCAGCTTGGTTATTATTAGCAGATGGATCATTCTTGTTAGGATGGATTGGTAATTAAAGATGATGATTAATACCTTAATTCTTTAAATCCTGATAATTAATT
Source organism: Peromyscus attwateri (assembly GCA_902168425.1). NCBI lineage: Eukaryota > Metazoa > Chordata > Mammalia > Rodentia > Cricetidae > Peromyscus > Peromyscus attwateri. Next base: position 1,042 of record CABHPP010137985.1, read on the forward strand.
CAAAGATGGTGATTAATTAATGTCCATTTCTGCCATCTGCTTCCTAATACAAAAAAAGCTATTGATGAATGAAGATACAATCTGAGTATTTAAAAGACAGAAGAATGATTGTTTTTCATATATAATAATTTTGGTTTGTGATTCTTTCAAGATTCTTTATAAGATTACCGTTTGAGACAAGTAATGAAATGATTGACCCTTCCTTTGTAACCAAAAATCCAGCTTGCCAGTAAAAGACTGGCTGAGAAATATATCTTACTTTCTTATGTTCTTTTAATATATACCAAGTTGCTTGGATATGAATGTATGAGAGTTCTTGGGATAATTTGTTTTTCATCTACAATATGTAGGATGTTTAATCATTTCAGAGAAATTGGAAATCATGATTTCTAGCTGTATTCATTGTAATCATTCACTTGAAAAATAGAATGAAAACACATTGCAATTTTTATATTGCCTGAGAAATTTTGTTCAGATATATAAGCAGTAAGAGAAAAATAAAGAAGAACAGAGAGAAAATGATGGAGAAATACAAATGTTTGTGTATGTTTCCTCCTTTTTTTCTGTCCCAAGAGAGTTAAATTTAGTCCTCTCTCTGTCCCCAGCGAATTAAGTTTTACTCCCTCAGATAGAAAATTCAAGTTAAGTGATTAGTTTGCTGACTCCATGGCTTCGCACTCATTCCTTGAGTTCCTGAAGGCTGGTCTTCATGGCAATGATAACATTTGCCACACACACACACACACACACACACACACACACAGTAAATAAGCAGATAAAATTCAGTTTGTTAGTAAACTCATCACCTTACAGATTTATTTCTGATGCCATGAGGAGACATCCAAGAGGCAAGTAGCAGTGACAAAGACATGAGTTGGTAAAATGTGATCAAAATAATACGGGAAGCCAGAGGGTTCTGAGCATGTCGAGGTTGGGACTTTTTATTACCATCAAGTCTGGCAAGCTCTATTAATCCCTTCTGAGGGAGATCTCTTCCCACTAACACCCACCTCTAAGGTTCTACAACTTGTGGATAGTGACTCTTTAAGACCAGAGACTCTAAAACACAGACAACTAGAGACATTCAAGTCATAGCCTTCCACATTCAACCCAATGCTTCATTTACATTCCTAGTACTACTGTGATGTGTTTTCAATAGTCAGAGTGTCCTAAGTGTTCCTGGTATAGTTATGCTGTCTCTTCATGTCTCACCCTCCATTGAGGGCTTGCATTGTTCCCCATTATCTGAAGAACCAACTGAATCAAGTCAGGAGAGAAGGTAAGACTTAAGCCAGTGTCAGAGCAGTAGGATACATGAATTCAATGAATCTAAGATTTTATTGAAACCTGGTGGTGATAAATGATCTACAGAGACTGTGTAGAGATAAAGTGAATTGCATAATATATGAGAGAATTAAGTCCCTCAAAGAGACTGAAAGCTGGGCTCAGGTGATGGCTCAGTGGAAAGCATTTGCCTTGTATGTAAGAAGACCCGAGATTGAATTCTCAAAAACAATTCAAATATGGTGATGCAGTCTCATTTTGTTAACCTACTATCTTTTCTATGACATGGGAGTTTGGGACAGGATAATGCCCACAAGCTTGAGACCTGCTAATTGCTTCACACAGGGATTAACAAAAAGAAGGAGATTGTCTCAAACAAGGTAGAAATCAAGGTTCAGACAGTAGAGACAAAAGACTAGGGATTCAATGTCATTTTCAATTACATAATGGATTTCTGGTCAACCTGGGATACAATAGATCCTGTCTCAAAACAAAAAACCAAAAGCATATTGGTGAGAGAACCAAAAACAAGCCAATGATAGATATTGATAATAATTAACAGTAGTTCTGCTTTGGAAGTTGTTTTAAAAGTTATTTGTTTGGGGACATTAATTACAAAGGGTATGACAACAAGGCTGTCCTCAATCATGGTATGTAAACAAGGATGGCCCTGAATTTTTTATCTACTCATTTCTACCCAATTAGTACTTTGATTGAGGGTTATATCATCCTATTCAGCCTGTAAATTTATTAACTGTTACACTTTAATTGATAGGTGTCGAATTATGAGACCTAGTGCCTGTATCCAACAACAAACAACCACAAAATTTGAGTGTTATTGGGGAGTAATATTCAATAACCAGACAAGTAAGTACTTGCCACCTGGACTAGTTTCCAAGGAAGACAGAAAGCTCCAATAACAAATATGTGAAGAATGGTATCTCATATGGTGATAGAAAGGGAGATTAGCATCAATAAAGAAACCTGTTGAGTGAAATCAAATGAAGGTATGAAACAAGGTTATATGATATCATTAGTAATCACATTAATATCCAGATTGAGGGAAATAAGTCATCTGGTAGAAAGAGAGGGGGTGGTGAAGAGGAGAGGGAGCAGGAAAAGGAAAAGAAAGAGAGGAGGGATTTTAAACATGATACTTGGAGAATATACAAATCTCTAGAAACTTGTATTTAATGAAATAATTTTTAAATGATTTATTGTATTTTCATTTTTGTATGTTTGTGTGTTTTTATCTGAATACAAGTTTGTGTGTGTGTGTGTGTGTGTGTGTGTGTGTGTGCCTACAGACGTGAGAATGTAAGTTTTCCCTGAACCTTGAGTTATAGAAAGTAGTGAGCCCCTCTGTAAAGGTACTAGGAAACAAACCACTTTCTTCTAAAAAGTATCAAGTGCTTTTGGCTAGAGCCATCTCTCAAACTCCTATGATGATATCATTTTAAAGAATAAATCATAGTGCACAATGAAAAGTATGAAGTAGCACAAAAAGATCTATACAACAAATAAATTGTAAATGAATTAAATAGTTATACAAAAAAGAATGGTAGGGTAGTGAGATGACAATGGTTAAAATGCTTATCATGTCAACCTGATGACCAGACCTCAGTCTCCATAAGTCATATAAATTAGAAATAGACAACTGGCTCCACAAAGTTTTTCTCATATTCCTCAATGTTCTGTGAGATGTGAGTACCCACACAGACACTTATGCACATATATATACCAGATCACAATAATAATAAATAAGACAAATTTAAAATAAAAATATATGACAGTGTGAAGACAAGTTGAAAGATGTGAGACAATCCAATAAGAACAAAGATAACATAATAAGAAGATATGAGTGGGAATTCTATGATATCTGTCACTCTATGAAAACAACAAATCTGAGGTTCATAGGCATAGAAAACATTTTTAAATTATTTCCCATAGTTACAAAGAGAGATGTTACACTAAAATCTTCTACTGTTAACTTGACACAACCTGTAACTGCCTTGGAGCCAATTTTTAATGAGTAAGTATCTAGATCACATAAGCCTGTGGGTATGTCAATGAAAGATTGTCCTGATGGTTAACTGATGATGTAAAAGGTGAAGGATGTTGTGGGCAGCACCATTCTCTACTCATGTGGGTTCAGGAAAGCATAAGGTAGGAGAACATTAACTGAAGGCAATAAAGCAAGAACAAACATATTTATCGTCTCTCTACTGTTGTCTTTGAATACACTGCATTAACTTCCTGCATAGGTTTCTCATGAAAAGTAAACTGTAACTTGGAGTTGTGAACAAAATTAACCCTTTTTTTCTAGCTTGATTTTTGTTAGAACAGATGCCAGATAAGATAGAGAAGGAATTTAGAACATCATATAGACAAGACCAGAAAATAAATGTACCTCATAAAATTATAATTAAACAAAACAAGTCTGCTGTGGAGATTGTTCTGTATAAATAAAATGCTGATTGGCCGGTAGCCAGGCAGGAAGTACAGGTGGGACAAGCAGAGAAGAGAATTCTGGGAAGTGGAATGCTGAGGCAGAGAGATGCTGCCAGGCACCACCATGAGAAGCAACATGTTAAGATACCTGTAAGCCACGAGCCACGTGGCAACTTATAGATTAATAGAAATGGGATAATTTAAGATATAAGAATTAGATAACAAGAAGCCTGCCACAGCAATACAGTTTATAAATAATATAAGTCTCTGTGTGTTTACTTGGTTGGGTCTGAGTGGCTGTGGGACTGGCAGGTGAGAGAGATTTGTCCTGACTGTGGGCCATGCAGGACCAGAAAAACTCTAGCTACAAAAGTCCATTGAAGTTGACAAGAGAGAATCACAAAGTCTAATGCAAAAGAAGGTCTGTCAGAATAACAGATTTTTCAACTGAGATTTTACAATGCAGGATGGACTGGAAAGCTGAATTTCAAGTTCTAAAGACAACCAATGACAACTCAGACTGTATTCATTCCATCACAACTGCTTCTCATAAATGGAGAAAAAATTTTATATGCTAAAATTTATGACCATCAACACAGCTCTACAAAATATAATTATAGGAATCTTTTCCTCTAAAGAGAAAAAAATGTATCCATAAGGCTGCAACAAGCAGAAGTTTACTTCTGTAGTCAAGTTGACTCAACCTTGAATTATCTGAGAAAATCACATTTAAGAGTTTGTACAGATCAGATTGGCTGGTGACAAAGTATTTGTGCTGTTGTCTTGCTTTATGATTGATGTGTTAGGGGCCACAGTATAGGTATCTGGGGCTGGATTGTATGAGAAACACAACTGAGCTTAAGACACTGAAAGAAGTTAACATGCAGATTAGTAAAATGGTTTCTGCTTCAGTTCATTCTGGAGATACTGCTCTGACTTCTCCCATGGATACATTGTGACCTAAAGTTAAAGCCAGATAAACAATTTCTTCTAGTACATTGCTTCTGGCTAGAGTATTTTTATCACAGAGACCATAAAGGAAGCTAGACCAACAGGTAAACAAGAAAACAACTCAATCACCTTGGTAAAATTATCAAAATGAGAGGAATCAACAGACACCTTTCAGTAGTAAATGAATACTAATTGTGCCAATTCCTCAATCAAAAGACACAGTGTAGGACATTGGAGTAAATAACTAGGAAGTTTGTATTTGTTATATTTCATCATATAAGACAGATATAACCTTACAATGATATGATGAAAAAAGGTGTTCTGGGAAAATGGAGCTAGAAAACAAGCATATGTTGCTGAACTAATCTGACATAATAGACTTGAAACCAAGTCTATTGAGCAATGATAAACATTTACTTCTAACTGCTTAAAGGATCAATTCATAATGAGAACTGTACAATTACAGACACAGGTTCACCCAGTTATGCACAGAAAAAACTACTAGATGTAAAACCATAGGCAAGGATCACAGCATTTTCATTTTCAATAGTTAACTCTTCATCCCAGTAGAAAATAAATAGAATTAACTGACATCACAGGTAAAATGGTCTTAAAAGACATTTATAGAATATTGTATCCAAACACTGAAGAATACACATTGTTCTTGGAAGTCCATGGAACTTTCTCTAAAATAGATCATATACTAGGTCACAAAGAACATCTCAACAAATATAGGGGAATTAAAATAAATCCTTATGTTCTATCCCAAAACTATAAAATGACTAAAAGTAAATAAGAGAAACTTCAGAACATAAACAAACTCATGGATAGTAAACAACTCATAACTTAATGATGAATGAGTCCTTGATGAAGTCAAGAATAGAAAGATTCTTAGCTGGGTGGTGGTGGCAGTGGCGCACACCTTTAATCCCAGCACTTGGGAGGCAGAGGCAGGCGGATCTCTGTGAGTTCAAGGCCAGCCTGGTCTCCCAAGCGAGTTCCAGGAAAGGTGCAAAGCTACACAGAGAAACCCTGTCTCGAAAAACAAAACAAAAAAAAACAAAAAAAAGAAAGATTCTTACAATGAAATGAAAAATAAATTACAACATTCTTTAACCTATGTGATGCAGTGAAAACCGCCCTAAGAGGGATGTGTAAAGCTCAAATTAACCACAGTATAATGTCAAGGAGATTTCTAATAAATTAGCTAATGAATCACCTAAGGGCTTTGGAAAAGAATCAAACAGCAAAATTATTAGCTGGAAAGAAAACACTGACATTAAAAACATTAGTGAAATGAAAACAGTAGCAACAATAAAACAAACCTAGAGAGTCAATGAAATAGAGTTTGTACCGTCAAAATATAAATAATATTAAAAAAAAAAAAACTTTGGGTAAACTAACCAAAGGGAAAAGAAAAAGCAAAAGATAACACAGTAGGACATGAAAAGGGAATCAGTCATTATAACAAGTACCAGTAAATTCAAAGAATTATTAATGTTTACATTAAAATCATTCCACTGAACTGGAAAATCTAAAATATATGGATGAATTTCTACATAGATAAAAACTATCAAAATAAAACTAAGATGACATTGTAAAACACTAAAGGTATAGGGACAAGGCTCAGCAGTTAAAAATATTCACTTTTCTTCAAGAGGATCGGGATTCAATTTCCAATACCCACATGATTGCTTATAATGCCATCTTCCTGTCTCTGCAGGCACAAGACACATATCCAAAAAACACACATGCATGCAACAAAGCTCTTCTACACAAAACATGAAATAAACGTGAAATATAGTGAAGCCTGACACTGCCTATTGCCTGCCACCTCTGTTGACAGGGGAGGGCACAGTAAAGACCAGGGCTGAACAACTCAGCTACCACTGAAGCTCAGATTCTGGGCCTTGAGTTGGCTCACTCCAACATCTATGAGCTGCTGAAGAAGGTGGAAAGGGCCGGTCATATGGAACAATAGGCACAGGATCTCCTTGACTCTGAGCAACAGTAGGATATCTGAGAGGAGTCTGGATGAGGGTCCAGTATTGATGGTGTAACAGAAGCCAGAGGCCCTGAACCAGACCAACCATTCATTGCAATGAACATTTGAAATTAAAGCTGTTTTGGTAAAAGAATATACGGTGTGACACACAACAGTTCCCAATGCCATTACAAGGAACAGATATGTGATGAACAGATAGGAATACAGAGGAGTGAACTGGTCCAAGTATGGTAGAATTGGAGACTTGACAGCTGTGAGTGGTATGAGAGAAAATAGCTGATTGATAGCAGAGCTTGTCATTCCCAAGAGGGGTCAGTGAGATATTTGTTTTTTGTTTTTGTTTTTATTTTTATTTTCTTTTGAGTGGCAGGATACAATGTGGAGGGTAGATATGAAAGGTCAGGGAAGGGCTGAAGAGATAGCTCAGCGGTTAAGAGTACTGGCTGTTCTTCCAGAGGACGTGGGTTCAATTCCCAGCACCTAAATGGTAGCTCGAAACTGTCTGTAACTTCAGCTCCAGAGGATCCAACACCCTCACAGAGATATATATGCAAGCAAAACACTAATGCACATAAAATATATCGTAGAAAAAATGTAAAATAAAAAATAACCACTGTGGCTTCTGTTTGCCGGGCGGTGGTGGCACACGCCTTTAATCCCAGCACTCGGGAGGCAGAGCCAGGAGGATCTCTGTGAGTTCGAGGCCAGCCTGGGCTACCAAGTGAGCTCCAGGAAAGGCGCAAAGCTACACAGAGAAACCCTGTCTCTAACCAAAAAAAAAAAAAAAAAAAAAAAAAAAAAAAAAAAAAAGAAAGGTCAGGGAAATGTATGGAACTGATATGCAAGATATGAAATTCCAAAAGAATCAATAAAAATATTTTATAAAAATATGCTAAGGCCTAAAATAACAATGAGTTTACAAAAGTAACTAAAATAATCTCTAAACTAAAAGAAATGTTCGGGTCAGATGAATTTTTCTAGACCTTCAGAGAACAGCAAACTTCTTGAACTGTTACATGAAAGAAGGAAATTAAGGCTCATTATCAAAGTATTGTTTGAAGTATCATCTTGATACAAAGAGCAGACAAATATTCAAAAAAACAATAAACGTACAGACCTGTAGCTGGGAAGTTTCTCTCTAGGTTCTGCCAAGTCTCCGCAGTTCCACAGCCCACTTATAAAATAATCACTCAGAAGCTTATATTACTTATAAATTGTATGGCCATGGCAGGCTTCTTGTTATCTAGTTCTAGTATCTTAAATTAACCCATTTCTATTAATCTATAAATTGCCACGTGGCTCGTGGCTTACTGGTATCTTACAGCATGTTTCTCATGGCGGTGGCTGGCAGCATCTCCCTCTCCTCAGCCTTCCACTTCCCAGAGTTCTCCTCTCTCTTTGTCCTGCCTATACTTCCTGCCTGGCTACTGGCCAATCAGCACTTTATGTATTAACCAATCAGAGCAACACATTCAGAGCACACAGAACATCCCACAGCACAGACCAAGATCCATGATTAACATAGATGCAAAGCTTCTTGATAAAATACTCTGTAAATATATTCAGGAACTTATCAAAGAATAATAAAATGGCTGAACATGTAAGGTTGTTTATTGCCAAACCCAAAGACCTAAATCCACATGGTGGAAAGAAATAATACATTCTTGTAAGTTTTCCTCTGGTTTCCACTTGCACATTTGGTTACACATATACCCACACAATATGTATATATATATATATATATATATATATATATATATATATATATATACATGCACATGCACAAATACACACACACACACACACACACACACACACACACAATATCAAAACAACCATTCACCATGATCAAGTTGACTTTTTTCCAGAGACTCAGTGAAGGGCTGGTTCAATACACAAACATCAATAAATATAAATTAAATAGTATAAATGGACTCAAGAACAGAAACCCCATTGTAAACTGTGTAGATAAAGAAAATAATTTTTTTTGCCGGGCGTTGGTGGCACACGCCTTTAATCCCAGCACTCGGGAGGCAGAGCCAGGCGGATCTCTGTGAGTTCGAGGCCAGCCTGGGCTACCAAGTGAGCTCCAGGAAAGGTGCAAAGCTACACAGAGAAACCTTGTCTTGAAAAAAACCAAAAAAAAAAAGAAAATAATTTTTGATAAAATTCATCATCCTCTTATGTCTAAATTCCCAAAGAACTTAGAGTAGAGTGAACATTTTTCAATATAGTATTGGCCATATGTAAGAAAACTGTAGCTTACATTCCTCTAGGTAGTGGAAAATCCAATATATATCCAGTACAAGCAAGAAGAAAAGATGTGGACTTTTTCCACTTTTTTAAATATAGTACCAAAGTCTATGATAGAAAAAAAAATGAACAAATAAAAGCTATACAAATAAGAAAGAAACAAGTCAAAGTACCTATTCTTCAGTGATACAAATTTATCAATATGAGAGCTGAAAGTGTTTACCAGAAAACATTTAGATCTGACAAAGACTTTTATCAAAGTGACGGGGACAAAATGATCAAACAAACATAAATAGTTTTATGCTATACCAATGATGAGTAAATTAAGAAACAAAGCAGGGACATATCTAGCTAGAGTTTTCCTGCCTGGCCCACAGTCAGGACAAATCTCTCTCACCTGCCAGTCCCACAGCCGCTCAGACCCAACCAAGTAAACACAGAGACTTATATTGCTTACAAACTGTATGGCCATGGCAGGCTTCTTGCTAACTATCCTTATATCTTAAATTAATCCATTTCTATAAATCTATACCTTGCCACATGGCTTGTGGCTTACCGGCATCTTTACATGCTGCTTGTCCTGGCAGCGGCTGGCAGTGACTCCCTCCGCCTTCCTGTTCTTTTAATTCTCTCTGTTAGTCCCGCCTATACTTCCTGCCTAGACACTGGCCAATCAGTGTTTTATTAGCAACACATTTGCCATACGGAACATCCCACAGCAGACATAGGTCTGTTAAGAAATGTCTAAAGAAAATACCTCTGAATAAATCTAAACAAGTGTGCTGACTTATAAACATGTCCCATAAAATGTTCAGGAATTTGAATACTTGGTTTGCAGTTGGTGTATGTTTTGGGAGGATCAGCAAGTGTGAACTTGCTGGAGGAAATATGTCACTGAGGTGGGATTTAAGGATACACAGGAATAACATCTTTCTGAGTGCTCTCCTTCTGTTAACTGCTTGTGGATTGAGGTGTGAGATCTCAGGTGCTACCACAATGCCATGCCGGCCTTCCTGGTGCCATGCTTCCTATAATGGTGATGATAGACTCTTATCTCTCTGGAACCATTAGCTCCAAACAAAGCACTCCTTCAATAAGTTGCTTTGTTCATGGTGTTTTATCACAGCAATAGAAAAGTAATGAATACGCCAAGGATGCAAAGTTCTCATTACTGAAAACCTCAATACACTGAAGACAGAAACTGATGCAGATGTTAGGAGATGAAAAATGTTCCCATGGTCACAGACTAGAAAAATTCATGTTAGGAAAATGCCCATCTTAGCAAAAGCAATAAACAGACTCAATACAATACCAATCAAGATTTTAGTGTTATCCACAGAAATAAAAATTAATAATCTTCAAATTGATACAGAATGGTTGGATGCTCACTCCTAAATGCAACATTACAGAACTGCCTCTAATGCTCAGGGATCATTGCAGAAGGGGGAGCAGAAAGGATGTAGAAGCTGGGAAAGAAAAAGAGAAGGGCTGGAAAATGCTGACGTGTGGGCATGATAGAGCAAGTGTAGTTATGATTTTAAAGGAATTGAAGCAGCTGCAAAGATCCTGCATAAGACTAGTCCAAAAATGAGGCATCATGGACTGAGGAAGATACTCAAGGGACACTAAACTCCATAATGAAATTATGAATACTGAATGATTCTGGGTGGTAGGAAGTCACTGTCCTCAGTTGTGCCCCCAGTGAGGTGACAACTTGGTTTCCATTGGCAGTTCAAAACCCACATTCCCACATAAGATAAAAATCATGGTTAAATTTTATGGGTCATCAATAAAGAGACATGAAAGTTATAAAAGAGAACTGTAGGGAATGGGGGTTACTAAAGGTGAGAGGGAGATCAAAGAGGGCAAAGGGTTTCAATAAGCAGACTATAATTTATACATCTTTGAAATTTCTAAAGAACAAATTCAATAATAAATTCATACAAAATGCACAAACAATTCCAGATAATCAAAGCAACCTTGGAAAAAGATAGTTCCTTATTTCAAGTTATACTACAGAGACAGAGTAATGAAAACAGCAAAGCACTGACACAAAACAAACGTGTGGATTAATTGAATAGAAAACCAAGACATAAGTTCACACAACTGCAGGCACTGTATTTTTGACAAAATATCGACAACATGCATTGGGCCAGGCAGCAGTGGTGCACACTTTTAATCCCAGCACTCGGGAGGCAAAGCCAGGTGGATCTCTGTGTGTTCAAGGCCAGCCTGGTCTACAGAGCAAGATCCAGGACAGGCACTAAAACTACACAGAGAAACCCTGCCTTGAAAAATTAAAAAAAAATGCAGTGGAAGAAAAATGGTATCTTCAGTACATGGTATTTTGGAAACTGGATAATTATGTGTAGAAGAATGAATTTAGATCTTAATCCTTTATCACACATATACAATACACAAATAGACACATACACACACATTCACAGCAATCATAAATGTATCAAGACCCTCAACAGAATACACAAAACTATAAAACTGCTTGAGGAAAATACAGGAAGTGCACTTTGAGAGGTCAACACCGGTAAGGACTTTCTAAATGCTACTCATCTCACTAGAAAATAAGGCCAATACTCAACAAGTGGGAGCCCATGAAATTAAAAGATTTCTATCGATCAAAGGAAATCATTAATCATGTGAAGATTCAGCTAATAAAATGAGAGAAAGCTTTCTGAGTTATATGCTCCCAGACAATGTGTATCTAGTATCTACAAAGAAATAACAATGATAAAATATTCAATACGAAGAAAAAAAAAACTGGAGCAAAACCTGTGCTATGGAACTAAAAAGTATACCATAAAAGAAAGACAGTGCTTCGTATGTATTTTTAAAGTATTCATCATCATTAGCCATCAAGGAAATATAAACAGAAACTAAAAACTATTTAGGACTCCATCTTATCTGTCAGAATGGGCACTGTTATTAAAGAATATATGTGCCACAGCTGTAACATAGAGAAAACACTGCATCTTTTCTCTCATACTTGGATCCTATACAAATTCTTAGCATGTTGAATTTGATGTGTATTTAAAGAAGAGGAAGGTAGAAAGGATCCATTAGAAGAGTAGCAAGAAAAAAGAGACCTTAAGGAGAGAGAAGTACCAGAACACATATGGTATCAATATGAAGAAAGGGAATATGAGACGGACTGTGTTTATACAAAGATGGGGTGGGTAAATTAGGGATAGAATTAACAAAACCAAAGAATATATGAAAATGACATATGGAAACTCATTAGTTTGTAAGCGCATTTAAAAATATTTTAAAGAGTTTAAATCAAGGCAGCTTTCATGAGCAGATACTACTGTTCCCAGAAGCTACTGGTTTAAAAATGAAAACTCCATTGCCATTATTTGGATACCTCCCTAGGAGTTGTTGCCTAAAATGGGCCTGAGGTTCCAAATAATCTAGACAATTATCACTGTTGTCAGTTGCCCACAAAAACTAGTTGGTAAGACCCGATTTCTAAAGGCAACCTTATAGTCATGTCACAGAACATAAGGAAAACAAACTGAGAATGAACTGAAATATGTCTTTCTCCTGAGTAGCACTCATTGTTACTGAAGGTTTTATGTAGGCTACTTTCGGGAGATTCTTGTCGATAATATTACTCAACTATGGACACTGATATCTATACTTCAACCATCCATACAACATATGCCCACTGATGTATTAATGGCAATTGTGGTATCAGAGTAATGAATCATTTTCTGATTGAGAAAGATTCACATCTCGTACAGTCAACATGGTTAACTATCCATGCCAGGGAGGGAATAGGTCCTAGTGATGTTGCTATCACTGCTGTTCTGCTCACCACAACTAGTACTGGAAAATCTAGATACTCCAAATATTGCCAGGATGGTATATCATGGGTCAAATTGTAACTATGCCATTAGGCAGTGGCTTGTGAGAACAGAAAGACTTCACAATTAGGTTTATAATGGTAATGATCCTTGGATCAAGAGATTGGTAGAGTGTAGAGGGATAAGCTGGAGTCAAGAGAAAATCACAAAATATACTAAAAGCTAGAGATGTAACCAAGATAGATAACAAAAATGGCATTAGAAGTTGAACACCAGCATTAAATAAACAGAACATAGTAGTGGGTGCTTATAGTCTTATAACTCATGAGGTAGATGGAGGAAGAACAGACCTTCAAGGCAATCCCTATCTGTATAGAGAATTCAAAACAGGCCAACCTAAGCTATATCACACCTTGTCTTCACAAATGTATCTCAGCCTCCCTCAACTCCTATATTTAAACAGGACACTCACCATTTCCTTTGAGGAACCATTCAAAGTAAGTTGCTAGTGACTCTGGCTTCTTAATAAGGTTTGACTTATACCAGAAAAAATAACCAGACACAAGAACATCTCTGGGATTTCTGATGACATAGATCACCTTAAATGGAAAAACATGCAAATGAAGGTCAATATAGTATAAACCACCTTATATCTGGCACAGTTTATATGAAATGTTAATCAAATATCAATGAGGTTTCTAAAAGCATTTGTTATTTTTATTTGGAAGAAATGTAAACAGAAGTGCAAAATATCTATATTTATAAAAATCTTTTATAATTGTATTTGATTTACAAAAATGCAACAGCAAAATGACTGTGGGTGCTAGTATTGAAAAAAAAACAGCAACAAGAAAAAGCCAAGATTGATTCAATACTTGTAAAGATCAATATCTTACTGTGAGAAAGACTATCCATCCACTGTGAAAGAATATCTTACATACAAAGAGTAATGAATAATGTGCTAAAGTTATGTGAAAACCAACAAACTAATTTGTTTCTGTAACTGTAAATATGAAGAAAACTCTAAAAAGAATCATGATGCAGAGTTTAATGCTAATGTTTCTTTGCACAATGGTGAATACAATGACCCATGAGCACCTAAAAAAGTGCTGAGATGGAGAGAAATAGACTTCCCCTGGGAAAAGCATAGTAATTGGGTATGCAATATCAATTTCTTAGCCCTGAAAACATACACACAGGTAACATTGTGCATACTGAGCAGATTGTACCAAGATACTTAGGAATATGTAGATAAATACACAGATGTAATAAAAAAGAGAACATAAATTTGAAAGAGAGAAAAGAGTGGTATAGTAGTAAGCCTGGAGAGAGGAAGAGGAAGGGGGAATAATGTATGTAATTATAGTATAATCTCAAAAATAGAAGAAATAAATTAAAAATAATTTTAAGGAAATGAAATTAATATTTTGTATCAATGCTCATTTTGACATTATTATATAATTCATCATTTAGATCTTAATTTCTCCAGACACAAGTTTCCCAAATCCAAATAAGACAAACACATATAGTTTAGTGGTCACAACTTCATTGTGATAGTTTCAAGAGAGATTATTTTCTATGTTTGTCTTTGTAGTTTAAGCATAAATACTTATAGGTTCTAAGGTGGAGGGACTTCCAAAAAACTTTCTTATTAACAATTAGTTGTGGTAAGTCAAAACCTGTATATCTCTGATTCCTTCTGGAGATCCTCTTTCAGTGATGTCAGTGATTCCTGTGGCTATTGATCTCAATGGACAGCTAGACACAGTAAGACACAGTGGATACAGATAAGCCATGATTGTTGAACAATCTCTGAGATTACAACATTAGTGCCTGGTGAGGCTGCTTCCCCTATAAACAACTCTGCTTGAGTGATTAACCCATTTGACATGGGCTATATGTAGAGTCAAGATTAGCTAATTGACTTTTATCACAACAAAACAGTAATATCCACTGTACACTAGAATTTGAACTCTACTTGACTTGTATGTGTAGTCCCTGAATGTCCTACTGTGATAATATACTTTTATTATATATATTCCCAGAATCACTGAGAGATGGTTGATATCCCGGTACTCTGATATAGTCTGAGAAGGGGACACATTAGCATCACCTAGTGTGTGAGAATCCCAGCTTTCCTCACCAAATCTATGCAGAGTGCATTTTAGGTAGATCTCCAGGGCCCATCATGGTAGAATAAGTTAAATGTGCATTGGCCAAAGCATTCTCAACCACTGGACACTGACCTTGGCCTTGGAACTGAAGAAAGACTTGGGGAAAAGATGAATAGGGAGGTGGGAGCTCATGAGGTGTGGTCCTTCCCTATTGATTAATATTGGATATCCATTTTGAGTCTCTATCCAGGGTGAGCGGTCCCAGATGGCCACAGATTGGATCCATTTGGGATTCCCCTTGGTCTGAATCATGCAGACAGTCTCAATCAGCCAGTTAGTTCCTGAACAAGAAGGAAAAGTTATTGTCATTCATTTCAAGAGCACCTGTGAAAAGCTTTAAATAGAATATACAACCATATAATTTACACTGCAGCTGTTTTCAATCACAAAGGCATGTGGTATTCACAATATTCACATGGTATACATACAAAATATATTCTTCCAACACACTCAAAATGCTTCACCTAACAAAACTGAGAATCTTTACTCAGTAAACTCCACCTGCCTATTGAACACCCCCTCCTTTCCTAAAACATCAGCATTCTACATTCTGGTTCAGTGATTCAACTATCCCAGATATTTGTCAGGGATGTAGTCATGGAATCTGTCCTTGAGATGGGATTCTTTCATTTAATACAATGTCATTAAGATGCATCCATCCAGCAGTGTATATATGAGTACTGCTTCTCTTTTGTAAATAAATTCTTTTGTGTCTATTCACCATACACACTTGTATTTGTGAGTATATGCTCATTTGTCAGTGGGTGTTTCTCTAGCTTTATTCTCTGGGCTATTATTTGAATACTTTTCCTGCAGTTTACTGCCCTTGGATTTTCCATGTTATTGCCCTTTGATGTTAGTAACCTAATACTTAACTGCTGTGGGATGGTCTGTATGTCAAATGCTCTGATTGGTCAATAAATAAAACACTGATTGGCCAGTGGCCAGGCAGGAAGTATAGGCGGGACTAACAGAGAGGAGAATTAAGAGAACAGGAAGCTGAGTGAGGGAGACACTGCCAGCCACCGCCATGAGAAGCAGCATGTGAAGATGCCGGTAAGCCACGAGCCATGTGGCAAGGTATAGATTTATAGAAATGGATTAATTTAAGATGTAAGAACTAGATAGCTAGAAGCCTGAGCCATTAGGCCAAACAGTTTAAACAATATAAGTCTCTGTATTTACTTGTTTGGGTCTGAGCGGCTGTGGGACTGGCAAGTGACAGAGATTTGTCCTGACTGTGGGCCAGGCAGGAAAACTCTAGCTACTAATGGCGCCCAATGTGTTGGCAAGAGTTTCCACCTAAAACCTGAGAAAAAAGATTTTAAAATGGAGCTAAAAACAGTTCCTAGTCGTTTCTCTCAAGTTAGTGGCAGCCTGCATGTTTGAGCGACTATGGCGGGTTCCTGGCATGTGTACTCGACCTGCAGTATGGCGGGAACGAGGCCTCTGCAAGTGGTACATTAAGATGCGTGGTCAATTTAGCCTTTGCTAGTACAAAACAAAAAGAGGTTTCTGGGCAACACGCTGCTTTGATAGAAGCATAGACCCACTATTTCTGAGAGTTGATGGCTCCCAGAGCTGGCAGAAAACATACCACCGCCATGTTAAGAAGCTGAGGTGGGCGGGGCCAGCAGCCACAGTGCCATTTCGGTCTTAGAATGCTGCAGTTTAAAGCAATAGGCTCAAGGTAATATTAAAAATAAGCCACGTAATGATGGCTACCACACAGAGAATCTGGATTATGTTCTCTTTGATATTTGTAACTGAAGAAAAATATTTGATTGCAAAAGCTGTTGAGTTATGCCAAAATGTATATTTTAAAGGTACATTGACTTCAAAATTTGGATATAAGGATATGTTGCTTTGGAAAGGAGGCTCTGCTTTTGTTTCCACAGAAAGCCAGAGGCTATGGATTTATTCCAGATTAAGATACATCAGGTTTGACCAGCCAAGACCCCCTGAAAGGTCTCCAATGACACCATGGCCCAGATGATCCAACATTCAGAACAGTTTGAAGACAACTGGCTCAGACAATACAGCCTCATGGACTACTCCATAATCCTAAAATTTTCTTTGTGCCCCCATAAGATACAGCGCCCCCCTCCAGCAGGAAGTAGTAAGAGAAACTATACCCAAAATTCCCAAATATACCAAGCTGGCTTTGGAGATGTGTAAAAGTGAAAACCTTCCTCTTAAAAAAAAAAAAAGGGAAGTGGAAGTGCTGTGGAATGGTCTGTATGTCAAATGCTTTGACTGGTCAATAGATAAAACACTGATTGGCCAGTGGCCAGGCAGGAAGTATAGGCGGAACTAACAGAGAGGAGAATTAAGAGAACAGGAAGCTGAGTGAGGGAGACACTGCCAGCCACCGCCATGACAAGCAGCATGTGAAGATGCCGGTAAGCCATGAGCCATGTGACAAGGTATAGATTTATAGAAATGGATTAATTTAAGATGTAAGAACTAGATAGCTAGAAGCCTGAGCCATTAGGCCAAACAGTTTAAACAATATAAGTCTCTGTGTTTACTTGGTTGGGTCTGAGCGGCTGTGGGACTGGCGAGTTACAGAGATTTGTCCTGACTGTGGGCCAGGCAGGAAAACTCTAGCTACACTTAAACAATGTTTAGTGCTTCAGCCACCCACCAATACCCCTCCTCCAAATGACCATGATGCCTTTCTTGGTTGCTTGTGTTTTGAGAATCTTTCCTCTACCTGGAGAAGGTACATGATAATTCTTCTAACTGACATTATCCCCTCCTCCACATATTCTTACATTCATGCCTTTTTCTCTTGATGCTATTTCATCTGTTTATTCTCATCATTATCTCTCTTACACTCTCTTCCTCACAGAGGAATGCCAGAATCTGCTTTAGGAAATACTGTCATTGTTCAGTAGTAGTGCTTGAGCTGCTCCTCTGACTATACAGGTTAGGTTAGAGATCTTCCTCTGAGTAAAAATGCTCTCAGATACAGCTCTCTATGACCACAAATCATTGAACACATGAGATATATAAAGCATTCCATTCACCACCCTAATGAATGATTATTAAAGCCCTAACCTTCCACAGACAGTTCAGAATCATTCTCAATGATGTTTCTTACCTGACTTTGGGTAAGTCAGTATGACTGTGTCTTCATCTCTGATCACAAACTTATCACGACTTTCTTCAATTATTTTTTTTTCATACCCTAGAGCAGGGAAAGGTATTCCTTCAAACCAAAAGTAGTCTGACATCCCAAAGAACTCTTTCTTGGTGCTGTGAAAATTCCAGTCCTGGCCACCTGTTCAGGTTAAAGCAAATGCTGACAGGTAAAATTTATAGTGCAGGCAAAAAAAACAGCATCCCAAAATTTGTTCTGAAATGAGCTGCTGATAGGAAGAAATATAGATTGCAGCAACCAGTCAAAGGTTGCTGTATTAAGCAACTGTGAACTTATTCAGAGATTGTTCTGGAGGACTGTGAGCCTGAGGTCATGACCCCAAACCAGAAACTCAAAAACAAGTACTTAGACATAGAAATAGGGCTTAATTTAAAATAATTTCTAATAGACTCAGCTTTCAGAATGGTTTCAAATGGGCAAAAAAAATTTACAGAGACCATAAAAAATGTTGTCCTGAAAAAATGTTGTCCTGTACAATTATTTTTAAAAGTAGGGATTGTTTTTGATAAACTCATAGTGCCTTCACTGCACCATATGATCCTTACCCTCGCGTTTCTCCTCCATTGCCTTCCACACTTTCCTATATTCATGATCCCTTCTTTAATTTTCACTGCTATGTTTACATGATCACACGTTTATATAACCTACAAAGCCCATTTAGTTCTTTTTGTATGTGAATATATCCTTAGATGAGCACTTGGGATTGAACACCAATATGGGATTTCCGCTCCTGAGGCAGCTGACTCTACTTCCCTCTTTCAGAAGTCATTGAACTGCTGTATTCCTTCATCTAAGGATAAGATGATGTAAAAACTTCCCCTGTCCTTATTAGGGTAACAACTGGTGCCATTATGATGGTTCATTTGGGGAAATGTACTGTTGAGAGTTCATAGGTGTATTTTTTCTGTCATGTCTATAGGATATATGCTATCAACAGATATCCTCAGGCTCTGTGGGAATTTTGTCCCCTATTCTGTATTTTTCCCAATCCTTAGATAGAAGGGATTCATTGTAAGTAAGTTTTGCAACTCTGTGAGTTTGTTCCTGGGCTTTGGCACCAAAATGTGACTTTTGCAACTCTGGGGGGAAGGCATCCTGACTATTTTGGGAGTCAGGTGACACCTTGAGACACCTTGAGACCTCTAGGACAGCTCTGACAGTTGGAGCTGCAATGAGAAAGCTCAGACCTGGAGTGTGAGGTATCCTTGATACCTCAAGAGCTAGGACAGCTCAGCCCTGCAGATATTCCAGATACCTTGAGCTGCTAGGACTGCTCTGATGGCTGCAATGAAATAGGTCAGGCCTGGAGCTGCTAGGACAGCTCAGCAGGGAAGAGTATCAAGAGTCAGGCTAGACCTAGTGTGGTGGGGGAAGTTCTCCCCACAGGATTTAGCAATCCTGCTCCTCTTCTGCAGAGCCACTACAGCTGAGCTATGCTCAGCCCCCACTTAATGGTGGTTCCTAGCAGAGCTCCACTTCCCCATCCTAAAATGTTGCTTTTTTTGCTTCACTCTGCAAAAAGTGAAACCTCTGCTGAAATGTAGCAATTTCTTTCAGCTCCAGTGAAAAGTTTTTACTTTTTCAGTTACCATTTGCTCAGTCCCCTGAGAGCAGTCTCAGTAAGGTTCCTCTGTTCACCTCGCCCTTGCTCAGCTTCCTGAAGGATGTCTTAGCAAGGTTCTTCTCTTCAGCCCTGCCTTGCTCATCCACCTGAGAGTAGACTCAGCAGGGTTCTTCTCTTCAGCTCCCCCTTGCTCAGCCCCCTGAGGGATGTCACAGCAAGGTTATTCTGTGCAGCTCCCCCTTGCTCAACCCCCTGAGGTACATCTCAGCAACCTTCTTCTGTTCAGCTCCCCCTTGATCAGCCCCCTGAGAGATATCTCACCCAGGTTTTTTTTCCTCAGTCCACTATGGAATATCTTAGCAATTATCACCATCATCTCTGTGCTTGCAAATGAAGATCTTCATACCCAAAACTCTTTTGGGAAAGAAATTTATTTGGGAAAGAGGAGTCCAGGAGAGTAGCTGACTCTAACAGGGTGGAGAGAATGTTCACAACTGAACAGGCAGGGTAGTTTATGTAGGATCTCTTGGGGGTGGAGTTAACCAAGGATTGGTTAGCTTTTTGTTTTGTTTTGTTTTGTTTTGCTTTTCTGCTCATGGATTGTTTAGTTTTGTGGATTAGGGGCAGAAATGGCCCTGATCTCAGAGTTTCAGAGTCAGGGCATGTTTCCTTGGTTCTAGGTGTGTGAATAAAGTGTTCCTTTCTCTGGCTCAGGTCTCAGATTCAGAATGTGTTTCCTTGCCTGGTTATGGTCTCCAGGGTCAGTGGGCTAACTTTCTTGCTCTGTGATTGGTTGATTTCACTTGTAGTTGCCCAGGGACAAAGATGGCTCTGATCTTAGAGCCAAACTGTGCTTTATTCACTGACTTTTCTTAGCTTTTTGAGTATAATTCTAAAGCCAGGGTATATTTCTTCCACTGGCACTGATTCTAGGGAACAAGAGTGTTTCTTTGGTACTGGTTTCAGAGTCAGGACATGTTTCTTAGGTTCTCAGTTTGGGGACAATGTTTCTTTCTCTGGCTCCTGTCCCAGATCCAGGTTGTGTTTCTTCCTGGTTCTGGGCTTCAGGGTCAGAATGGGTTCCCTACATTCATTGCAGATCTATCAACTGGGGTTGGGTACTTTACAGTGAACTATTTGTGGAACTTTGCGATAGTCTCCATACATTGCAAAAAGAAGCTTCTTTGATGAGGGGTGAGAACTATATTTATCTGTTTGTATAAAGATAGGTATTGAGAAAACAGCTAAAAAGTATATTGGTTTAGGAAACTGGCAGTATCAGGTTAACCTCTTGAATCTATGCCCTCTCCATGTCTAACTGGTTGTGTATGTTTATAGCACCAGACATGGCTTACCTCTTGTTGAATGTGCTTAAAGTCCAATTAGACAGCCCTTGAAACCTCTAAGGTGAAAGTTCCACTATTGCACCATTGTGAATGTCTTGCTACTCCAGTTATTGTTGTGGCTCACAGATATTACATCTATATAGGCCTAGTGATTGTTCCTTTCCCTTGGCAGCTTTTCACTTTATGAAAGCCACATTTCAGGAAAGAGGTTCCAGGTCAGTTTCAGTTCAATTCCCTCAATTTCTGTGTCTGAACTGCACTGAGGCTTTACCAACATAATTGAATCTTCAAGCTTTGTGTAGCAATCAAGGGCAGCATTAGCTGATACTGTTTTGGAAGTCTCTTGGTTTACCCTGACCAACAGCTTGAGAGGAGGTTTCTCATGCATGGTACTTTTCTTTCTTATATATTCCATGGCATTTGGGAGGAATGTAATCACTGTTAATGGCATATCATCTTTAAAATGCATGCTAATATATACATATTATTTGTGATTTTAGATAAATATGAAATGATAAGGTTCTTTCTTCCTTTTCAAACATCTTTACTAGTATTTATCTCTCCTTCCACTTAGATACTCTGTATTGCACTCTGTGACCCTTTATCAGTTAAACCCCCCATCCATTTATTCCATTTCTCCCTTTTTAGTACCTGCATGCTATTCCAGTATCTAGAGATGCTTTACCAAATGGTCCCATTTTTGTTTTCTTGGTTCTGCAGTTGATTGAGGTTATAAACTCATATCTACAGGTTCAAAGCCAGAAAGGACAAATAATATTTACTATTTCTATTTCTGTGTCTGTGTTAACCATTCAGTAAAATACTTTCTAGTTCAACACATTTACCTGAAAAGTTCATAACTTCATTTTTCTCCATATCTGACTAGATGTCCATTGTATGCATTTATCACATTTTCATTAGTAATTCATTGGTTGAAGGACATTTAGGTTGTATTTCTTTCTTACCTATCATGAACAGAGAAATAATGAACATGGCCAAGGGAGTATTTGTGAATTAGGATATCAAGTTCTTTAAACCAATGCCAAGGAGTAATGTATTTGAGCCATGTAATCAATTTTCCACACTGATTTCCAGAGTGGCTCCACTGATTTCCTATCACACTAAAAGTGAATGAAGGTTCTCCTTTCCCCACAGCTTCACCAGAATTTATTCTCATCAGCATTTGCTGTTGATTGTTTGTGTGATGATAGTGATTCTGGCTGAGTAAGATGAAATCTCAAAGAAGTTTCAATTATCATTTTGAAGTTTAAAGATGTTGACAAATTTAAAAATGTTTCTTAGCAATAGACATTTTAATTTCTTCTCTTGAGAACTTTCTGGTCAGAGATGTCTCCCATTTTTTAATATAGCCAAGTTAGTAAAGAGATCATTCTTTTATCTGACAGTTCTGTATATTTAAATTCTTTTCATATATATTTTTTTTTTTGGTTTTTCAAGACAGGGTTTCTCTGTGTAGTTTTGCGCCTTTCCTGGGACTCACTTGGTAGCCCAGGCTGGCCTCGAACTCACAGAGATCCACCTGGCTCTGCCTCCCGAGTGCTGGGATTAAAGGCGTGCACCACCACTGCCCGGCCTCATATATTTTTATTAAATTTTTTCATGTAATATATTGTGTTCATAATTAATACCAAACTGCAATGCCTTCCATATCCTACAATATCAACTTTATTGATCTCTTAATAAAACAAAAACACAAATAAAAATACAAAGAAAAAAAATGAAACCAAACAAACATAAAATCATAGACTCCCCCAGACATGCCAAATAAACATGTTGTTTGTTTTGTGTTGGCCATCTATACCCTGGTATGAGAGCTGCCATGGAATATGGCTGATACACCCAGTGACACTGCATTGGAGAAAACCTAATTTCCCTTTCCTAAAAGGTATTAATTGCATACAGCTTCTTGGTTAGGAGTGAGACATTGTGTACAACTTTTTTTCTCTGTGCTGAAATATTGTCTCTTAGTGCAACTTTTGGGAGTCTTGCGAGAGTAGACAGAGACAGCTGGCAGCTTGACCAGTCATCTAATATTTCTTGGTAAAGTTGGGGCATCTGTCTTCAGCCCACAGGTCTAGAGTCTCCCACTCTTTTTTCTCTGTGTCCTGTAGAATGTGTGGCAGTTTCCTCTGTGAAGCAGGAACATGAAGGACCATTTCACCAAGCAAAGTTCAGTGGTCACCTTTCTATGGGCCCTGCATGTCCAGTCAATCAAGGAGTTCAAGCAAGAACAGTTTCTTGCCCAAATGGCTATTTTTGCCAAGGTTCATATAAACTCCATATGGAGTGTCTTCAAAGCTCATCCTCCTCTCTGAAGTAAATCGGTGCTGCCAGGAGCAGACATGTCTCATTGTCCAGAGAGTCTAAATTTTTAAAATATTTTAAATGCCATATTCTGTAGGTCTTTGGAGTATTTGAAGATTATCTACCTAATTGAATTATATCTATGTATACCTAGAAAACTTAACATGACTATAAGTTTGACTATCATAGAAGACTAATTGTAAATCTGTATTTCTTAATTATCCATCACAATCTAAATCAGATATATAAACATAATACCTCAAATGAGAGTAGAAATATATATACAGTATAACAAAATCAAGTTTAAACTTGTATCAACAAACTAAAATCCATAGCAATGTAAAACATTTTAAACAAGTTGTCCTTTAAAAGTAGGTTCTTTAATCTACCCTTTCATCCTACCCTTTCATCCTATCATATCTAAACTATCCCTTTTTCTTTAGAAAGAGATTGCCATTTATAATCAACCTGCTTTAAATAAAAATATTGGTTTTACTCTGTCCCATACCAGAGTGCCCTTCTGATATGGGACATAAGAATCTCTCAACCATTTTTTATTTATTTATTTATTTATTTATTTATTTATTTATTTATTTTAGCAATATGTTTGGGTTTAAAGAAGAAGTGAGCCAATTCCATCTCCAAAGCCAGCTTGCTATATTTGGGAATTTGGGCATAGCTTCTCTTACTACTTCCTGCTGGAGTGGGATGCTGTATCTTATGGGGACACAAAGAAAATTTTAGGCTTATGGGGTAGTCCGTGAGGCTGTATTGTCTGAGCCATTTGCCTTGAAATCATTCTGGATATTGGATCATCTGGGCCATGGTGTCATCAAAGACCTTTCAGGAGGTCTTGACTGGTCAAACCTGATGTATCTTGATTTGGAACAAAGTCATAGCCTCTGGTTTTCTGTGGAAACAAAAGCAGAGCCTCCTTTCCAAAGCCACATATCCTTACATCCAAATTTTGAAGTCGGGGTATGTTTAAAATATACATATTGGCTTAACTCAACAGCTTTTACATTCAAATGTTTTTGTGCAGTTAAAAATCCCAACAACAACACAATCCAGATTCTCTGTGTGATATCCATCTTTACATGGCTTATTTTGTATATTACCTTTACTGTCTCTTTAAAGACTTTATTTTTAAAAACTATCTATCTGTTTGTATAACTTCATGTATTCCCTTTTCTCTCTCTTTCAAGCCTATGTACACTTTTACACACACTGTAAACTATTCCAACTGAATCTGTCTTATTCTGAACCTATTGCTTTAAACTGCAGCATTTGTAAGACAAAAATGGCTGTGTGGCTGGTGGCTCATGGGTCTGCCCACCTCAGCTTCCCAACATGGTGGTGGTACATTTACCGCCAGCTCTGGGAGCCATCAACTCTTAGAAACAGTGGATCTTTGCTTTTATGTAAGCACCGTGTAGCCCAGAAACCTCTTTTTTTTTAATTAACAAAAACTATATCCAACACACAGCATGGAGCACAGCTTAGAGACACCTCTGTGTAACATAGCACAGGTCAAGCCCACATGCATGCCACAAACTCACCATAGAGTAGCTCAAACCTGCAGGCTGCCACTAACTTGAGAGAGACAACTAAGAAGCTATTTTTAGCTCTGTTTTAGAATCTTTTTTCTCAGGTTTTAGTTGGAAACTCTTGGCAACCTGTTGGGCGCCATTTGTAGCTATAGTTTTCCTGGTCCTGCCTGGCCCACTGTCAGAACAAATCTCTCTCACCCACCAGTCCCACAGCCACTCAGACCCAACCAAGTAAACACACAGAGACTTATATTATTTATAAGCTGTATGGCTGTGGCAGGCTTCTAGCTAGCTGTTCTTATACCTTAAATTACCCCATTTCTATTAATCTATAAGTTGCCACATGGCTTGTGGCTTACCGGTATCTTTACGTGTTGATACTCATGATGGTGGCTGGCAGTGTCTCCTGACTCAGCCTTCCACTTTCCAGAATTCTCCTCTCTCCTTGTCCCACCTATACTTCCTGCCTGCCTACTGGCCAATCAGTGTTTTGTTTATTAATCAATCAGAGCAACACACTTAACATACAGAACATCCCACAGCAAAATTCCCCAAATAATTATGTACAGGCATTGAAAGAGCAATACTCACCTTCATATGAAAAAAAAAAAAAAAAACAGGATAGCTAAAACAATCCTGTACTATTAAAGATCTTTTGGAGGTAACACCATAGAAGATTTCAAGCTCTACTACAGAGTTATAGTAATAAAACAGCTTGGTATTGGCATAAAAAACAGAGAGGTGGATTGATAGAATCAAACCCAAGTCCCAGACATAAATCAACTACACCTGAGTTTTGACAAAGAAGCCAAAATTATAGAATAGAAAAAAAGACAACATCAGCAACAAATGGTACTGGTGTAACTGGATATCATATGCAAAAGAATACAAATAGATCTGTATCTATCACCCTACACAAAACTCAGGTTGAACTGCATCAAGGACATCAAAATAAATAGAGATACACTGAGCCTGAAGAAGAAAAAGTGGGAAATAGCCTTGAATACACCAAACCAGAAGATCACTTCCTGAATAGAACAGTGTCAGTAACAGAGACATTGAGAGTGGCAATTAATACATGGGACCTCATGAAACTGAAAAGGTTTGTTAGTCAAAGGACACTGTAAGTATGACAAAATGTTAGATTACAGAATGGAAAAATATCTCTATAAACTTCACATCTAATAGATAGATAATCTATAAAATATATAAAGAACTCAAGAAATACACATAAAAATAATAATCCAATGTATAAATGGCAAGCAGATCTAACCAGAGAATCATCAACAGAAGAATCTCAAATAGCTGAGAAAGCCTTAAAGAAATGCTCAACATCCTTAGATATCAGGGAAATGCAATCAAAATGATTCAGATTCCATCTTACACATGTCAGAATGCCTAAGATTAAAAACAGAAATGACAGCTTATTCTGAAGAGTATGTGGAGCAAGAATATGCCTGCATTGCTGTTTGGAGTACAAACTTGTACAATCACTTTGAAATAAATATGGCATTTTCACAGAAAATTGGGAATCAATCTACCTCAAGACTGGGCTATACTACTTTGTGGCATATATGCAAAGGTTGCTCAATCTTACCACAAGGACACTTGTTCATGTATGTTCATTGTAGCTTTATTTGTAACAGCCAGAACCAAGAAACAACCTAGATGCAGTTCAACTGAAGAATTGATAAACAAACTATGATACATTTACGATGGAATATTACTCAGAAGTGTAAAATAATGACATCATAAAATGTGCAGGCAAATGGAAGGAACTAGAAGAAAAATCATCCTATGTGAGGTAACCCAGACCCAGAAAGAAAAGCATGGTGTGTGCTCACTTATTAGTGGATATTAGATGTTAAGTAAAGGATAATCATGCTACAACCCATCTATCAAGAGAAGTTAGATAGCAAAGAGAGCTCTAGGGGGATACATGGGCCTTCCTGGGAAGGGGAAATAGAATAGATTTCCAGATGGACTGGGGGTGGATGGGGATAGGAATAGGAGGGATGAGGTGGGATCGTCTGCATATGTTATGGTTTTTAGCTTGAGGTGGTTTTTAGCTTGAGATGGTAGGGATGTATGGAGAGAGCACTAAGAAAGATGACTTAGGATGGATTTCAGGGGAGATGTGGAATTCCAGTAATGTGAAAAATCCTGGAATCTATGCAGGTGACCCTAGTGAAGACTCTCAGTAAAGGAGAATATGGAGCCTGAATTGTCCATTTTCTATAGCCAGGCAAAGAGTCCAGCAGTACAACTGGAACACCAAAGCAGCCACAAAACCTTTGTCCAACAATATATGCAGCCTGCAGGATATGCTGGAGCAATGGTGGCAAAAGAATTATGCCAGTTGCCAATCAATGACTGGTCTAATTTGAGGCTTATGAAATAAGAGGGAGTCCATGACATGCAATGCTTGGGTGATCAGGAACCTAAGGATGCATTGCCTAGGACATATGGTGGACTCAAATATAACTGGCAAAAAATAAATGATTCCTAGTGGTGTTCTGGTATATTCATAAATAGGTAGTTAGTCCAGTCATCATCAGAGAGGCTGCCTCCAGAAGCTGTTGGGATCAAATCCTGAGATGACTTATAGCCAAACACTAGGTGGAGAGAGATGCCAGGTTGGAGGTCTCCATTGGTTTGCTCCTGTCATAGATAGGTGAATTCCATTGAAATGGGGGAAGGAGTTATGGGTACCAGAGAAGTTGAAGACACCTGGAGATAATGGTACACAGAATCAACTAAGCAGGGCTCCTGGATGGTCAGTGAGCCTGAAGTGGCAATCATGGAGCCTGCATTGGTCTGTGCTAGGTCCTTTGTATATGTTATGATTTTTAGCTTGGAATTTATGAAGGATTACTGACAGTAGAACTTGGAATTTCTTTGACAGTTTTGCCTGCTCTTTAGACATTTTTTCCAACTTCTAGGTTGACTCGCCCAGCATTGATGTCAGGGTTTGTGCCTGGTCTTATTGGAACTTGTGCAGTGTTCAATTGATATACCTGGGAGACCTGTTCTTTTCTAGGGAAAAATAGGGGGAGAAGAGGATATGGGGAAGAGAGCAGGTGTGGGGGGAATTGATAGGAATGAAGGGAGAGGAAGCTGTATCAAGATGTATGAGAGAAGAATAAATAAAAAAAATTAAAAAGTGTTTTTGTGTGTGTCCTTTTCTCTGTGTGTGTTTCTCTGTGTGTGCATGCCATGGTAGTCATGTAGAAGTCAGAGTAGAGTTTGCACAAGTTGATGCTTTCCTTCTATTATATAAGTCCAGAAGATTGAACACAGGTCCTTGAGTGTGGTGACTCACACCTTTATCCACTGAGCCAACTCTGCCACCCAGGGCTTTATAAACTCTTCTGTGCCTAGTCATGCCCTGGGGACCATGTTGACATACCATCTCTCTATGTGTCCTTAGATTTTCACGCCCAAGCTGATGCTGGCTTATTGCATCTCAGACCACTGAGTGGAACACCCACATTTATTACCAACATAGTTAAGTGACAATGTGAGAAGATAATGCCAGAACTTGGAAAAACACATTTAAAGTCCAGAGTAATTAATTGTGTGGGTGCTCATATGTGTATGTGTATTTTCCTGAATGGTGTATATTTATATATGGTACATATGTGGATATGTGTGTAAGTGTGTAAGTCTCTGTGTGTTAATGTGGGTATGCATTTATCTGTTGTGTATGGACTTGTGTGTGTGTGTGTGTGCGTGTGCGTGTGCGTGTGTGTGTGTGTGTGTGTGTGTGTGTGTGTGTGTATGGATGTGTTTAGTGGAATACACATATGTGTGTGTATATATGTGTATTTTGTGTGTTTCCATATGCATCCATGTGTGTGCAACTATATCATGGTGTGTGCACATTAATGTTGAGTATACATGTGTCCACCAGAAATGACAGGAATTAACAATCACTGGTCATTAATACCCCTTAATATCAATGGACTCAACTGATCTATAAAAAGACACAGGATAACAGGATGGATATGAAAACAAGATCCATCTTTCTGCTGCATACAGGAAGCACACCTAACCTTCAAAGACAGACATTACCTCAGAGTAAAAGGCTGTGAAAAGACTTTCCAATCAAATGGACTTACGAAGCAAGCTAGTTTAGCTTTCCAAATATCTAATAAAATAAACTTCAAACAAAAATCATTCAAAAGAGATCAGGAAGGACATTTCCTATTTATCACAGAAAAAAATCCAGCAAGATGAAATCTCAGTTCTGAACATTTATGCTCCAAATAAATGGACACCCACATTTGTAAAAGAAACATTACTGAAGCATAAATCACACATCAAACAGAAACTTAACAGATAAAAAGGGGAACTAACAGATACTATGACTCAAATTGACCTGATAGTTATCTACATCTTATGGAAACTGAATAATGCCAAACTGAATCACCAACAGGTAAAGGAAGAAATAAAGAAATAAATTGAAGATTTCATAGAATTCAGTGAAAATGAGAGTGCAACATACCCAAACTTATGGGACACTATGAAAGCAGTGTTAAGAGGAAGATTCATAGCACTAAATGTCAACATAAAGAATATGGAGAAATCTCACACTAGAGACTGAATAGCACACCTTAAACTACAAAACAAAAAGAAGCAAAATTCACCCAGAAGGAATAGATGGCAGGAAATAATCAAATTGAGGGCTGAAATCAACAAAATAGAAACAAAGAGAACAATGCATCAATGAAACAAAGAGTTGTATTTTTTTTGAGAAAATGAACAAGATAGAAAAGCCCTTATCCAAACTAACCAAAAGGCAGATAGAGCACCAAAAATTAGCAAAATTGAAAATGAAGAGGGAGAGATAACAACAATGAGGAAATTCAGAGACTCAAAAGATCATACCTCAAAAACTTATACTCCACAAAAATTGGAAAATATAAAAGAAATGGACAATTTTCTAGACAGGTACCACATACCAAAGTTAAATCAAGACTAGATAAACAATTTAAATAGACCAATAACCCCTAAGGAAATAGAAACAGTCATTAAAATCTCCCAATCAAAAAAAGCCCATGTCCAGATGGTTTCAGAGCAGAATTCTACCAGATTTTCAAAGAAGAATTAATAGCCATATTTTTCAAAATGTTCCATACAACAGAAACAGAAGAACATTAACAAACTCTTTTTAAGAGTCTACAGTTGCCCTGATACCCAAACCACACAAAGATGCAACAAAGAAAGAGAATTACGGATCAATCTCCCTCATGAACATTGATGCAAAATTACTCAATAAAATATTGACAAACCAAGATCAAGAACAGATTAAAAAAATATCAAACATCACAAAGCGAACTTCATCCCAGGGATACAAGGATGGTTCAACATAAAAAAAATCTGTCAATATAATACACCATACAAACAACCTGAAGGAAAACCCCACATGATCATCTTATTAGATGCTGAAAAAATCCTTTTACAAAATCCAGCACCCATTCATGATAAACATCATGGAGAGTTCAGGAATGCAAGGAATACAACTAAACATAATAAAGGAAATGTAAAGCAAGCCTACAGCCAACATCAAATTAGATGGAGAAAAACTCAAAGTAATTCCACTAAAATCAAGAACAAGACAAGGCTGTCTACTTTCCCCATATTTATTCAACATAGTACTTGAAGTTCCAGCTAGACCTATAAGACAATAAAAGGATATGAAGGGGATACAAATTGGAAAGGAAGAAGTGAAATTTCACTATTAGCAGATGCTATGATAGCATACATAAGTGACACCAAAAACTACCAGGTAACTCCTACAGCTGATAAACATATTCAGTAATGTGGAAGGATACAAGATTAACTTAAAAAAAATCAATATCCCTCCTATACACAAATGATAAATGGGCTGAGAAAGAAAACAGAGAAACATCACCCTTTGCAATAGCCACAAATAATATAAAATACCTTGGGGTAATTCTAACTAAGCAAGTGAGAGACCTGTATGATAAGAACTTTAAGTCTCTGAAAAAAGAAATCAAAGAAAATATCAGAAAAATGGACTTATCTTCCATGATCATGGATAGGTAAGATTAACATAGTGAATGGCAATCTTACCAAAAGCAATCTACAGATTCAATGCAATCCCCATGAAAATCCTAACACAATTCTTCACAGATCTAGAAACAACAATACTCAACTTCATAGAGAAAAACAAAAAAACCCAGTATACCTACAAGAATCCTGTACAATAAAGCAACCACTGGAGGCATCATGGTCACTGACCTCAAACTCTAATATAGAGCTATAATAATACAAACAGTTGGGTATTGGCATAAATACCAACATGTGGTCCAATGGATTGAACTGAAGACCCTGACATTAATCCACACACTTATGAACACCTGATTTTTGATAAAAAAAATCCAAAACTGTACAATGGAAAAGAGAAAGCATCTTCAACAATTGATGCTAGCATAACTGAATGTCAACATGTAGAAGATTTGCAAATATTTGCAAACATGCAAAGATTCATATCTTTCTCCATGCACAAAACTCAGGTCCAAGTGGATCAAAGACCTCTACATAAATCCAATGACACTGACCTTGGTAGAAGAGAAAGTAGAAAGTATTCTTGAACTCATTGGCATAGGAGACCACTTCCTAAATAGAACACCAGTAGCATAGATACTGAGAGCAACTATTAATAAATGAGACCTCCTAAAACTGAGAAGCTTTTGTAGGGCAAAGGACACAGTCAATAAGACAAAATGACAGCCTACAGAATGGAAAAAGATCTTCATCATCCCCAAATCTGAGAGTGGCCTAATGTCCAAAATATATAAAGAATTCAAGAAACTAAACATCAAAATACCAAACAATCCATTCAAAAAATGGGCTCCAGAGTTAACCAGAAAATTCTCAACAGAAGAATCTCAAACGGCCTTAAGACATTTAAGGAATTGCTCAACATCCTTAGTCATCAGGGATATGCAAATCAAAATGACTCTGATATAACATCTTACATATGTCAGAAGGGCTAGAATCAAAACCACTGATGAGAGCTTATGTTGGAGAGGATGTGGAACAAGGAGAACACTCTTGCACTCTTGATGGGAGTGCAAACTTGTACAGCCACTTTGGAAACCAGTATGGCAGTTTATCAGAAAATTGGGAATCATCCTTCCTCAAGACACAGCCATACCATTCTTGGACATATACCTGAGGAATGCACAATCATACTACAAGGACACATGCTCAACTATGTTCATAGCAGCTTTATTCATAATAGCCATAACATGGAAACAACCTAGATGTCACTCAAACAATTAATGATTGAATAAAGACCATGTGGTACAAATACACAATGGAGTATAACTCAGCAGTAAAAAAAAAAACAAAAAAAAACAGTGACATCATGAAATTTGCAGGTAAATGGATGGAACTAGAAAATATCATCCTGAGTGAAGTAACCTCTACTCAGATGGACAAACATGGTATGTACTCACTCATAAGTGGATACTAGATATAAAGCAAAGAATAAATGGAATACAACCCACAGCTCCAGAGATGATAGCTAAGAAGAAGGACCCTAAGAGGGATTCATGGATTTCTCTGTGAAGGAGAAATAGATGAGTTCTCCATGAGCAAACTGGGGGTGAAGAGGGGTAATGGAGAGAAGGGAATGGGGGATTAAAACACAGGGGAATGGGAGGTTTGAGCTGGAACACAGGCAGAATGGGAGAGCAAGGAAAGAGATGCCATGATAGATGGAGACATCATGGGAATAGGGAGAAAAAGGGTACTAGGGAAGTTCCCAGGAATCCCCGAGGATGACCCCACCTTTGATTACTAGCAATAGTAGATAGGATGTCTTAACTGGCCTACTCCAGTAATCTGAATCGTGAATACCCTAACTGTCATCATAGAGCCTCCATCCAGTAACTTATAGAAGCAGATGCAAAGATCCAAAGCCAAGCATGAGGCCAAGCCCCAGGAGTCCAGTCGATGAGAGAGAAGAAGAATTCTATGAGCAAGGGACATCAGGATCATGATGGGGAAACATACAGAGACAACTAAACCAAACTTGTGGGAGATCATGAACTGTGGACCAATAGTTTTGGAGCAACCATGAGACTGGACTAGACCCTATGAATAGGTGAGACAGTTGTTTTGCTTGAAATGTTTATGGGGACTGCTGGCAGTAGGATCAGGATCAATCCCTGGTGCATGAGTGGGCTTTTTGGAGCCAAGTGCCTATGGTTGGACAACTTACACAGCCTTGTTGCAGGGGGAGGGGCTTGGACCTGCCTCACCTGAATGTACCAGCCTCTGCTGACTCCCCATGGGAGGCCTTGCCTTGGAGAAGGTGGGAATGGGTAGTGGTTTGGGGAATGCTGGGCAGGGGAGAGGAAGAGGGAGATCTGTGGGTGGTATATAAAATGAACACAAAATTTCTTAATAAAAAAGAAAGAAAATGAAACTAGGAAAACAACTGCATTATTCTCAAACACATCTTAACATATTTTT
This sequence comes from Peromyscus attwateri, assembly GCA_902168425.1. Lineage (NCBI taxonomy): Eukaryota > Metazoa > Chordata > Mammalia > Rodentia > Cricetidae > Peromyscus > Peromyscus attwateri. Next base: position 34,443 of record CABHPP010137985.1, read on the forward strand.
ATGTCTTTGATGGTGAGTAGAAGACAAGGTGATTGTCATAGATTTTGATGGCTTAAAATTACCAATTCTTTAGAATTACCTTTGTATTCCATAACTCAAGTGTAGATAAAGCCTTTTTTCATCCACAAAATGCATATTGTCTGTAGTTAGTATATTGATATTTGATTTCCAAACCTACCCCTAGAAAGTGTGAAGTAATTCTGTTTTGTAAATATATTAGTTTTATTAAATCTGAAACTGGAAATTCTACATTTCATACAAGGTTTTCTTCATATGAAGATGAAAAATCCCCATGTCTTTCTAATCCCCTGAATTAAGTCTGCACTTAGCTAAGTGATCTATGGATATTAAATGAGTTATTTTAAATTCTGTATGATCTTTGATGACATATTGCAAAAATAAAATGTAGATTTATTTTCCACATTTAAAAAAATTTTCATAAAAGCTATATATGTTAATTGTTATATGCTAATTTCTTTATAGTATGATTCCTTATGGTATTTTATACATACTCTTTGTCAATGTTTTTTCTTCTTCTATATGTATCTACAACCCCACTGTAGTTAGTACACACCCCTGTTTTTCCCACTTCCCTTCAGATTATTGTAACATGGTATTTATATTAATTTTAATTTAAAAGAAGTATATTTATTCATCAAATACCAATACATTTAAGAATAATACCAATGTGAGAAAAAGGTTCTCAGTATTTTCAACTTCTGCTTCTAGAATATTATGTCACTATTTCCAGGGATTCTCAGAACTATCAAATTTTGGATCATTTTAAACATATTTCTAACAGACTTCATCCTCTATTGTTTCAATAGATAAAATTGTTTAAGTAGTTATAAAATACACTAAGATTGGATATACGACCAAGAAGTTAAGATTACTTGCTGCTCTTCCAGTAGATTAGAGTTCAATATCCAGAACCCAGGTTGGGCAGCTCACAACTTTCTATAAGAACAGCTGGAGGGTATATGAGGGCTTCTTCTGTTCTCCTGTGCAAATGTACTCATGTGCACAAACCTTCCTCTAAAACCCCCTCAATCATACAGTTATAATTTAAAAATAGCCAGGCATGGTCAAACAGTACCTAAAATGTTGAGGCAGGAGGATCTCTAATTTGAAGGGCAGCCTGCTCTTCATTGAGATTTGACAACTAGCCAGGGTTATATAGTTTGTCCCTGTCTCAAAAAACGTTTAACAAAAAAATCCCTAGATGATGTAATGAAGAGAATATATCAAATTATAAAATATAAAATTAAAAGGAACTACTAGACTAAGGATGATGGGAAGATCAGACCTAACAGTAGGGCTCGAGATAAAGAGAATATTTATGTAATGGGTGGTTAGTAAGAAATGGGTTAAGGGTTAGAGGTTATAGGGAAACCAAGGAAAAAACATTTGTTGAGCAATTAATTTCCAAAAGTGCTCATAGTACATCTTAATGGGTTCGTCGTGATGTAGCAAATATGAAAACACAGCAGCTGTGGATGCTTGCAGGAGGTCAAGGAATAGAAGTCTGTCATGCATGGGGCACATGATCTCTAGGACAAATCCCATACTGAAGAGCTCTGACTGCTTGGGAGAGAGAATTATTCCCTTCTGGGGTTGTGAGGTCTATTAGGACTTCCATGCTACAGTGCATGGCCCCCCATGCTATTTCACAGGCAACATCACTCAGCTGGAAAAGGCGGCTGTAGCCAATTGTGAGGGTCAGAGATTGATCCCCTGAACCTATGTGGAAGGAGAGAACTGAACCTGCAAACTGCCTTCTGACTTCTACTTCTGGACAATGCTTTATACTCACACCCAGATATGCAAATAAAAGTAATTCAGTGTAAATAAAACATTTAAAGTCTGAAGGATCCCTCTCACCACTTTCCATGAGAGATCATTATGTATTTGTCAAAAACATTTCATATTTAATATTTTGTGTGTGTATGTGTGTATGTGTGTGTGTGTGTGTGTGTGTGTGTGTGTGTGTGTGTGTTTCCCAAGGAACAAGGAAAAGGTTGATGGATCTCTTAGAGTTGTGGTTAGGCAGCTATAAAGCAACTGAAATGGGTGATAGGAATGGAACTTAGGTCCTCTGCAAGAGCAAGACCCATCTTTAACCAATGAGCCATTTCTCCAGCTCCCTTATGAAATTCTTAACATATCCTATAAAAAAAAAGGATTTCTTCCATAGACTCTAGAGTTATAATATAACCTTTCATTCTAGGGTGGTTACATTTCCCCTCTTGATTTTAGACTTCAATTTGAGTGATATGGGATGCAACATCGGAGTGTAAGTTCCAGAAATATGCCCTCACATGAAGAAAGAATAGCACAAGGATAGTGTAGGAGACATTCAGTGTTTTCCCCTAAAATATATTTCTTAATATATTTTATTTTAGGTGGGTGATGGTGGCACATGCCTTTAATTACAGAACTTGAGAGACAGAAGCAAGTGCATCTCTGAGACTGAGTAAAATCTGGTCTACAGAGCAAGTTCCAAAAAGCCAGGGCTACTCAGAGAAACCCTGTCTTGAAAAACAAACAAAATTTTCATTTTTAATTATGTATAAATATGTGTGTGCGTGTGGGTTTGCACATGAAAAATTAACACATAAAATTTACTAATGGATGCTTGGCGGTGGTGGTGCACGCCTTTAATCCCAGCACTTAGGAGGCAGAGCCAGGTGGATCTTTGAGTTTGAGGCCAGCCTGGTCTCCAG